>JAXIVJ010015202.1:2500-32306 GCA_036785665.1 Chirona hameri
CCAGCTATTCAGCTATCCAGCTATCCAGCTATCCAGCTATCCAGCTATCCAGCTATCCAGCTATCCAGCTATCCAGCTATCCAGCTATCCAGCTATCCAGCTATCCAGCTATCCAGCTATCCAGATATCCAGCTATCTAGCTATCTAGCTATCTAGCTATCTAGCTATCTAGCTATCTAGCTATCTAGCTATCTAGCTATCTAGCTATTTAGCTATCTAGCTATCTAGCTATCTAGCTATCTAGCTATCTAGCTATCTAGCTATCTAGCTATCTAGCTATCTAGCTATCTAGCTATCTAGCTATCTAGCTATCTAGCTATCTAGCTATCTAGCTATCTAGCTATCTAGCTATCTAGCTATCTAGCTATCTAGCTATCTAGCTATCTAGCTATCTAGCTATCTAGCTAGTGAATGCTTATGGCAACAGAATCTACCGAAGGCTTCCAGTTTCTGAACATAACAGATCCCATGATTCGATCAAGACTTTTTAGTGTCGCTTTTTGTAGCACGAATCTACAGTTCTGGCCATTGCATTGCAAGTTTATCCGATTCAGGAAGTAGGTTCCACAGCAGAGCAGCTGAACTGCGAGACAAGTAGGCTGATCATCGAGCATGTCGTCTGCAATTCGAGAAATGCAGCAATTGGACCATCACTTGCCAAACCATCACACATACAACGCAACGACACGCTGCCATGTAATCTCGCCAGACGCCAAATCACCTTCAGATGTTCCGCGAGAGTACGGCGTCAACTGCCTGCAATTCGGTAACGAATTGCCGCGACCCAGTGACGGCCGGGACCCGTCAGCACACTTGGCAGGTACATCGTGAAGCGCTGATGGGCCTCCCGTCCTACGGCCACCCTTCCCTGACCGCTCCGACGCCTGGCGCCGCCTCGAGGCCGCAGACCACGTCATCGTCGCGACTCGCGACAGTGAGTTTTAACTCAGACGCTGTCTGAGTTTTAAGCCTGCATGCCGAGGTCTGATCTCCTCGGCGGCAGGCCGTGGCGGCGACTGTGGCGGCTGTGGTGGCTGTGGCGACTGTGGCGACTGTGGCGGCTGTGGCGACTGTGGCGACTGTGGCGACTGTGGCGACTGTGACGACTGTGGCGACTGTGACGACTGTGGCGGCTGTGGCGGCTGTGACGACTTGTGGCGGCTGTGGCGGCTGTGACGACTGTGGCGGCTGTGACGGCTGTGACGGCTGTGGCGACTGTAGCGGCTGTGGCGACTGTGATTGTCTGTGGCGACTGTGGCGACTGTGGCGGCTGTGGCGGCTGTGGCGGCTGTGGTGGCTATGGCGGCTGTAGCGGCTGTGGCGGCTGTGGTGGCTGTGGTGGCTGTGGTGGCTGTAGCGGCTGTGGCGGCTGTGGCGACTGTGGCGGCTGTGGCGACTGTGGCGGCTGTAGCGGCTGTAGCGGCTGTGGCGGCTGTGGCGGCTGTGGCGGCTGTGGCGGCTGTGGCGGCTGTGGCGGCTGTGGCGGCTGTGGCGGCTGTAGCGGCTGTAGCGGCTGTGGCGGCTGTAGCGGCTGTGGCGACTGTGGCGGCTGTGGTGGCTGTGGCGACTGTGGCGGCTGTGGCGGCTGTAGCGGCTGTAGCGACTGTGGCGGCTGTGACGGCTGTGGCGGCTGTGACGGCTGTGGTGGCTGTGGCGGCTGTGGCGGCTGTGGCGGCTGTGGTGGCTGTGGCGGCTGTAGCGGCTGTAGCGGCTGTGGCAACTGTGGCGGCTGTGGTGGCTGTGGCGGCTGTAGCGGCTGTAGCGGCTGTGGCGACTGTGGCGGCTGTGGTGGCTGTGGCGACTGTGGCGACTGTGGCGGTTGTGGTGGCTGTGGCGGCTGTAGCGGCTGTAGCGGCTGTGGCGGCTGTGACGGCTGTGGCGGCTGTGACGGCTGTGGCGGCTGTGGTGGCTGTGACGGCTGTGACGGCTGTGGCGGCTGTGGCGGCTGTGGCGGCTGTGGCGGCTGTTACGGCTGTGACGGTTGTGACGGCTGTGACGGCTGTGACGGTTGTGACGGATGTGGCGGCTGTGACGGTTGTGACGGATGTGGCGGCTGGGGCGGATGTGGCGGCTGTGGCTGGCTGTGCCGACTGTAGCGGCTGTAGCGGCCGTACTGGGGCCGTAGCGGGCGTGCTGGCCGTAGCCCGCCGGTTGGCAGCGGCCGGCGGGATTCCTTGGCCGGTCGGCGTTCTTGGCACGACACGGTCGGCCGACGGACCCGACTGACACAGACACAGACGCAGACGACGTGCAGTGCACAGACTCCCACTCCAGCGCCGCGCCGCCGCCGCCGCCGGCCCCGACAGTACACATGGTGAGTCGGTACCGATCCTGAGGTACCGGTCCTGAGTCGGTACCGGTCCTGAGGTCTGACACGATAGCAGTGACACGTGACTGAGGTGGTGTCCGAGACCCGTGACCGGTGACCTGCGCTGGGGTTTCACACGTGACCGACCCTCGCTTGCGGTGAGCGCCTGTGCTGGCATACGATGGTAAGTGTGAAATGGTGAGCAGTAATTTGGTGATAGTTGATAACGATTTAGTGGCTGGCATGTGCTTCCCTTGGGTTGTATTCCATTCCATTACGTCCGACCGTCGGATAGCTTATACTCTGGACAGCGGCGTACCCGGGATTCACTCCAGGAGGGGGCAATTTTTGCTCAGGGGGGAATAAGGTACTCCCACCAAAAGCAAACTCACCGGATTTGGCACACTATATTTATAGAGGGGCATATTTTCAACATTTTTTCTTTAAAAAAAAAATTGTCGACCAAAGGACCTTCAGGGGGGGGGGGGGGAATTGCCCCGCTTGCCCCCCCCCCCCCCCCCCCCTGGGTACGCCTATAACTCTGGAATACTGTATCATTATGTACCGTTTACCTGAAATAACGGGTTTGCAATAATGGGCGTTTTACAGGCCTACAATTATAAACAAGCTCGGGGTAGTCCTCTATGTCTAGGTCTTCTCTTCTGATTTGCCCATGAACGGTCGCTGATAACAGCTGCATGGCGTATCTAGAGCGAGCCATATAACGTGCGCCACGTGTGTTATGATCGGGTGTCATGACTGTCTGCTAAGACCATGTGCCTAGTTGTAGGGGAAGGGCAATTCAATCGAGTGTGCTTCCGCTTGCATATTGAAACGGAATGGCAGCATATGAACTACAGAGCCACTCGAACTCCAATGCATATTTACACGTCCTTCGGGAAGGGTAATGTTCAGAATACCAAGGATCCGCGTATGTTTTGGCTTAGACACGGTTGTTGCAAGGGCAGCACTAAAAGGGGGCAAGGGAACAGCTGCCCTCCGCTCAGAACTGCCAAATGGGTCCTTTTCGGCCGGCCGAGGCTCTCTCAGACTGCTTCAGGGCCGTTTCGGGCTAGACAAGTGCCTTCCCAGGGTAGACGAGGTCCCGTTTAGGCCAGAAGAACCGGGTCAGACGTGGGTTATCTAAGACCAGAGAATGACCCTACACTGGAATCATGTTTGTGTACTGGGGCGGGCCTTGACCTTATATGGGCAGGAACCTCCCACTTTGTGCATGCCTCGGTTTGACATCGTCTAGCGGCTCACCCTTGCAATTTAGGAGACAAATACCGAGAGCGAGATGTAGAGGACATTGCACTCTATCATTTAGTGCTCAATTCATCCCGCTGACATCTAAGGTATTCAAATGGTAGTACGCGAAAGTAGGCCAATTTAACACTATTTGAATAGGGAGCGTGTGACGTCACGTGCCCGTGACGTCACGCCATTCGCTGCCTACCCCGGACCTAGTATCTAGGGCCTTGGTCCAGATGGTCCAGATGGTCCAGCAGCCTGCGGCGGCTGTCGGTCGCCATAGCGACGGTGTCGTCAGCTGATGCCGCCCGCCGTCAGCTGATGCCGCCCCGCCGAGCTGTGTCGAGCTGTCTCCCTCCTGAAATAGTGGCCCGGTGTCGGGCCCGGCTGGCTGGCTGTGTTTGGGTTGGCACGGGATGGCCGGACGGCCAGCCAGTGTCTCCACTCTCCAGCCCGGGACGGGTCTGAGGCACTGCAACTGACGTGGCGGGTGGGGTGGTGGGCGGAGTGTGACGTACTGGGTCAGGCCCGCGACCTTGGGTCACGTCAGGTCAGGTCAGATAAGTGTCACGTCAAACTGAGCTACTTCTGGTTTAATTTTACCACTTGATAGTTATGTTTACATTGCATATTTGGTCACTTTTCTGTTCTGTTTTATTTATGCATAGGCAACTTTACTGCAACTTCTCGCATTATATTAGTCACCCCTTTCCACATATCATTTTGCCTACGTTCTGTTTAGGTTTCCAGCCCATAGCTCCGCCACGTTCCGAAAATTTGGGGAGGGGGGGGGGGGGCAGAGGCATTCTGAAGTCAATTATTTCCATGCAACACCCATAGACATAATGTTAAAAGTCCCCCCAAAAATAGGGGGCACGCCCCCCACCCCACCCCCGTGGCGGAGCCCCTGTTTCCAGCCCTAAACAAACTGATGAAGTGATCTTACACATCCGGTTAAAATTGATAAATTTTGATATCAACGGGGATGAGTCCAAATTAACCTAGTTAAGTATTTATACTTACATTACTCAAACTGATTTTAACATATTACCTCGTAGTGTTGTATCCGTAGTTACTTCTTAACTGAGTGGAATTTACATTAGTGTCTTAGAAACTTATCGGCCTAGTTAGCTCATAGCTGCTGTGCATAACACACTTCGGGGCAATTTTTACGACTGTAACCTGTATCATAGGCTTCTATGTCTTCAAGACATGGGTATTTAGACCGCGGTAGTGTAAAACCACGACCTTGTCTCTATCCGATACCTAAAGGGATGATCTCTCTGGCTCTAGATGTATGACCTTGACCTTGTGACCCTCCCATTGAAACGAGCAGCGATCGAGATACGCCCTTTAGTCTCGTGTCCCGCCGCTTATCAGAACAATATCAGGCGGCCGCAGATAAACCAGTATCACCCTGACCTTGTGACCTGCCGCTTACAAGGACCAACGTCGAACGCGGCTGCAGCTGTATGACCTTGACCTTTGACCCACCGCCTGACAGGAAGAGCACCTTCGGCGGCTACAGATGGGCCCGGGCCGAGGCCGGGGTGCCCGCCTGCAGCCCGCCCACTCACTGAGCTACAGAAACATGCCGCAGTGGGTCTCTAGGACGTTTGTGAGTAGGCCAGAACTGGCTGACGAGTGCTGTATTGACCCTACTGCTTCTGAACAGCTGTATCAGATGCCTTTTCTCACACATTCGCCACGTGTTTACCTAAATGAATGCTTTGTTGTTGCTTTCTTGCCATCTTTTTGTTTTCTAACTTCATTTCGAAGCGTGCGCTCGCTTATTGTAATCGCTTGCTGCCAAAATTTGAATTGAAACACAATAATTCACCTACGTCATGGACCGCATGTTTCTTTTTAAATATCGAACATGGGCGTCGGAAGCAGGGGGGGGGGCATCCCCCAACATTTTCTGATTTTAACATTACGCATGGGCGTTGCATGGAAATAATGGATTTAACAATGCCCCCCCCCCCCCCCTCAACTTTCAGAAGGTAGCGACACCCTTGATATCAAACTTGTAATGTACAACAATGAAGACCTGGTAATCTATTAAAGGGAATAGTTCACCTTTAACATGGAGTTTTGGACTGAGATACCAGATTTGTAGAGCAAATTTCAAAATGGGTTGTGGTGAAAGAATTACCTCCCTACGTTAAGTAATTTCGACACAGGACTAGTGGGCCCGGTTTCATATCCGCTGTTCTGGGCCACGATCGGGACATCTCGCTCGCCGCTCGCCGCCGGAGGCAGGTGCACTCTCTGCACGTAGTCTCTGGTCACGACGCCTCGTTAACCCGCGAGTTACTGGGGTATATTTCATAACGCGACTTACTGGGGTATATTTCATAACGCGACTTACTGGGGTATATTTCATAACGCGACTTGCTGGGGGGGGCTATTTTTTGCCCCCCCCCCTCTGATCTCCGGAACTACTGGACCGAATGTAAAAATGCAAACGGCATTCGATAGCCCTGGGAAATTAATCGAGGGAAACATAATATTGTTGACCTCGGGGTCACAGATGACGTCACAGGTCAGGTCAAGTACAAAATGTTTGACCGTGTCAAAAGGTCTCTATGGATGGAATTGTCGCGCAAAATTGCGATATTAAACGCATAAGGCGTTGATAAATCGGTATGATTCGTGTGTCTGACACTTCTCAGTACCTTTCTGAGCTGTTTATGACCTTGGGTCAGGTCAAGGTCATCCGAGGTGACGAGGTCAAACTGCAGATTACGGTCATTAGGCGTTGTAACACATGTTTATGGGTTTGTTTTTCGTCTAGAACGCGAAAAATGACATTAGAACATTGTTTGTTCCATATAAATAGAAGTAAAAAGCAAAAATGGAAATGCGTTTTTTGTCATAGTAATGCTGTGAGAAGTGGTCGATTTTTGTCATTTAAAGGTCATAACTCCGTCATTTTTAAAGATATCGACTTTAAATTTGGTACACATATTCACCGCATACGTCTCGATCACATATATTCCGGTTTTTGGATAATTGTGATTTTTTCTTGAAAATTTTGTAAAACAAAATAAAATGTCTTTGGATTTCTCAAAATTTTGAATTTAAAAAACTCAAAATCCGAGATAGCAGTTTGATAGCCCGGTCTATTGTCAGTAATTTGATTTAATACAATTTAGTTTTTCTCAAATATCGTACCTTTGACAGCGTTTTCCGCAAACCATTATTTTGCAACAAAAACCGAAGAACATGACGTCACTCTGACGTCATTCCCGGTTGACCTATCATAGCCTTATATTTTTAATTTTACCAACATGTGTAGAATTGATGTGAGAGCAGTTACTGCAAGTTTGGTGACGATACAGATGTTCGTTTAGGAGTTATTGCAAAATAACGGGAGGGGGGGGGGGCAAAAAATAGCCCCCAGTAACTCGCGGGTTAATATCCGCTCAGCCGCCCGGGCGGCGCGGCGGCCCCTTGTCAGAGGCTGTACTTGGCGTCAGGCGGAGCGGGACGGAGCCAGAACGCCAGCTGCTATCGTACGATTTGTCGTGAAATAGAAAGAGAAACTTACTTCTTTCTCCACATATATCCATCAGTTGTCTATACCAAAGTCATAATCGTAGTTTTGAGCTCAAGATTCACCTAATGGTTGAACTTCAAGACAACTTTCAAGGTGACCTATTCCCTTTAACGTTTTGCACGTTTGGTTGGCAGAAAAAGACAAAAGGATATTTGATTAAGTTTGCAGGCTTATTCGATTACAATATTGGCAAAAGGTAGTAATTTCATTCGCGGTAGGAACTAAGGAGTGATAAAAAATGTTGGATGTGCTTGTTTAATTTCATGCAACACAATGAAGTGTTAAAAATGAATTGCAGTTATCATTTGGTTGCCAGATATCATCTAATCGGCTGGTTAAACATTTCGCCAACAGTAAGGTGGGGCGATCTGTCTGTTCCATGACAGATCGACCAAGCCATAACACCATAAATCTCAGATTTCGATAAAACTACGTGTCGGGACTGGGAGTTATCTGGGCTGTATATTCACGCTGTGAAATTTTCAGCTCCGTCCGTCAAACAGTTTTCGAGTTACAGCCTTGGGCATCTTTGTAATGTCATGCACAACTCTAATTTTCAAAGGGTAATATCTCCCATCTAAGTCATGCGAGTCATATAAACCCATATATTATCAGAATAGTCAGGAATAATAAATAAATACGGCCTAATAATTTTTTGAAAATGCGAAAATTTTGGAATTTGTCATGTGATCTTAACCCGCCAGTTACTGGGGTATATTTCATAACGCAACTTACTGGGCGGGGAGGGGGCTATGTCCACCCCCTCCCCCCTCGGATCTTCGGAATTACTGGACCGAATGTACAAATTCAAACGGCATTCGATAGCCCTGGGAAATTTATCGAGGGAAACATAATATTGTTGACCTCGGGGTCACCGATGACGTCACAGGTCAGGTCAAGTACAAAATGTTTGACCGTGTCAAAAGGTCTCGATGGATGGAATTGTCGCGCAAAATTGCGATATTAAACGCATAAGCTGTCGATAAATCGGGATGATTCGTGTGTCTGACACTTCTAAGTACTTTTCAAAGCTGTTTATGACCTTGGGTCAGGTCAAGGTCATCCGAGGTCACGAGGTCAAACTGCAGATTACGGTCATTAGGCGTTGTAACACATGTTTATGGGTTTGTTTTTCGTCTAGAACGCGAAAAATGACCTTATAACATTGTTTGTTCCATATAAATAGAAGTAAAAAGCAAAAATGGAAATGCGTTTTTTATGCATAGTAATCCTGTGAGAAGTGGTCGATTTTTGTCATTTAAAGGTCATAACTCATTTTTGAAGATTTCGACTTTAAATTTGGTACACATATTCACCGCATGCGTCCCGATCACATATATTCCGTGATCGGGACGTTTTGTATTTGTATTTTTTGTATTTGGAGAGAAAAAAAACAACCGTCACCAGCACGTCTTTGGTAATAACTTTGCACGTAATTATGCTGGAGAGCTTAACTCAACGGCATTATATTTATCTCGTCGAGCTGCATTCAATGATGCATAGCGCTACCCCTACAGGTCACTCCATGACCTCAAGGTCACGTGACCTGAGGTTGATTTCCGAAATAACCTGGCCTGATTCTACAATAGATAATTTGTTGAAATTGTTAGTTTTATTTGACAAGATGATAATGTTTATCTCTGGAAGACACTTTTAGCTATTTGTATAGCATTCCCGATCAGTAAATAGGGATGATAAAATGTGATGTATTGGGGATCCGCAGACGCCTCTATCAGCGAAATATTGAATTATGTAATCATGTGATCTTGATCACTAAGTGGAATAGGTTGTCACGTGATTCAAAGAGCCTGCACCCTCCTATTCCACCTTATAGAAATCACGAATTTTATCTGAGAACATTACGAAATCACTTGACCTGACCCGAGGTCAGATGTCAAAATTTCGAAGTATTTCTATTCAAATTTTCAAAAAAGATTACATTACACTAATTTTGTGTTAATGGCGATTCCAATGATGCATATGTTTTTATCATTCGAATTATGTATATTGGAGATATCGCCCGCTGAAAATTAAAGCATTGCGCGATATTGAAGAGATGCCTGGGGCTATAACTCGAAAACCGTTCGACGGACGGTGCTTAAAATTTTACAGCGTCAATCTCTGGCCCAGACAACCCCGACACGTATTTCAATATAAATATGAGAAGTATGATGTTATGGCTTGGTCGATCTGACGTGGACTGCACCAGGTAACCTCAGGTCACGTGACCTTGAGGTCACAGAGTGACTACATGGCTGATGTTATATATCCTTGAAAGCAGCTCGACGGGATAAGCATAATTTCGTTTAATTGAGCTCTTTGGCACAATTGCGTGCAAAGTTATTACCGAAGACGTGCTGCTGACCATGATTTTTCCAAATACAAAACTAAAATTAAAATATTTAGAGAAAACAAAACTATCTCCAATTGTCTTACCATCGAAGGTATCGAAGTCGATTCTGGCATGGAAAAGCATTTTTTTAAATGGCCACATAAAATCACGTGATTTGTCCTGAGATCACGTATTGGAATTCCAAAATATTCGAATTTTCAAAGAATGATTATATCATATTAATCTATGTCTCCTGATGATTCCGATTATATATAGGTTTATATGACTTGCATGATGTAGATGGGAGATATATCCCGCTGAAAATTAGAGTTTGCTTTACATTACAAAGTTGCCTGAGGCTGTAACTCGAAAACCGTTCGACGGACAGGGCTGAAAAGTTCACAGCGTGAATATACAGCCCAGATAACCCCTGGCACGTGGTTTTATAGAAATCTGTGATGCATAGTGTTATTTCTATATGTTTTTTGTCGATCTGTCCTGGAATGCCCCAGGTGAATAACATAACATTATTGTATTTGTGATTGTACTACATACGTGCATACGTGTTATTGCACATACGTGCATGTAAAGTTAATTTGTAAAGTACTGTTTATTCGATCTCATGGTGTTTCATATTTGGATTTGCACAGCTGTTTTCCTTTTACTCATCTTCATTGTTTACTTCTGATTTTTGTTTGTCTCATTTTCCTTTCTGATGGCTTGATAGTGATATTTGCTTAAAGGGAAATATAACCTTCTCCCACAAAAATGAAGTTAGCACTTGAAATCGACAGACGAGGCCAAAATATGATGTAAATTCATCGCATTTTGCATGAAAAAATTCCTTCCAAGAGATATTTCAAGTTAAACTTGATAAGCATTCCACACTTGTAACGAGCGGTACTTGCAAGTTACTTTTCGGTTTCCATCAAACTCCGGGCTTTTCCCGTGTTTCTTTTTCACGCAATGGTGTGGAAAATATATTTTACGTTCTGCTTGTTGTGATTTTATGCCCGACGATCCTCTACAATTAACCCGCGACTTACTGGGGGGGGGGCTATTTTTATCCCCCTCTCCTCCCGTTATTTTGCAATAACTCCTAATCCAACACCAGTATCGTCACCAATCTTGCCGTACCTTCTCTCACATCAATTATACATATGTTGGTTAAAGGAAAAATATGAGGTTATGATAGGTTAACCGGGAAGTACGTCAGAGTGACGTCATGTTCTTCGTTTTTTGTTGCTAAATAATGGTTTGCGGAAATCGCTGTTTAAGGTACAATGTTTGAGATAAATTAAATTGCTTTGAATAAAATTACTAATAATAGACCTGGCTATTAAACTGCTATCTCGATTTTTTTTTTTTTAAGAAATCCAAATGCATTTTTTTTTAACAAAAAAAAAGAAGAATTATCCAAAAACCGGACAAAATGTGATCGAGACGTGTTCGGTGAATATGTGTAACAAATTTGAAGTCGATATCTTTAAAAATGACTGACTTATGACCTTCAAATGACAAAAATCGACCACCTTTGACAGCATTACTATGCATAAAAAATGCATTTCCGTTTTTGTTTTTTACTTCTATTTATATGGAACAAACAATGTTCGAAGGTCATTTTTTCGCGTTCTAGACGAGAAAAAAACCCATAAGCATGTGTTACAATGCCTAATGACCGTAATCTGCAGTTTGACCTCATGACCTCGGAAGACCTTGACCTGACCTGAGGTCATTAACAGCTTATAATGGTACTTAGAGGTGTGAGACACACGAATCATACCGATTTATCGACTGCTAATGCGTTTAATATCGCAATTTTGCGCGACAATTCCTTCCATCGAGACCTTTTGACACGGTCAAACATTTTGTACTTGACCTGACCTGTGACGTCATCGATGACACCGAGGTCAACAATATTATGTTTGCCTCGAGAAATTTCCCCGGGATATCGAATTCCGTTTGAATTTTCACAATCGGTCCAGTAGTTCCGGAGATCCGAGGGGGAGGGGAGGCAAAAATACCCCCCCCCCCCTAGTAAGTCGCGTTGTGAAATATACCCCAGTAACTCGCGGGTTAACAGCCATTGAATAAAAAGGTTGTCAAATTAGCAGTAAACTGATGCATATAACGGCGGCCCTCAATAACTGATGCATATAGTGGTTGCGACCCTCAATTTGTGAAAATTGCTTCATTTATTTTCAACATTAGGAGTTGTGTATAGTTTTGTCTCTGGATGCATATAACACTATGCTTTATATTAGCATGAATACAAATCGTTTTTCCCAAAAAAAGTTAACAAACCATAAAACAAAACTGGCAATTAAATCGGAAGCTCATCGATGCACATCGACGGCGACCTATTTAGCGTCGGCGACTTGTTTAGAGAGAGGAACAACGTTGAACAGATTGATACAAAAGCGCCAGATGTGTCGCGTTTCAATAGTGGATGGATAATACCGATCATGAACTCCTGAAGAAGTATATGTATGTGCTTTTTAATTTTTCCAAACTTCCAACTTTGAATTAGGGAATAATTTGGTTTATTTCTTAAATTTAGATCACATCATTTTAATACCATAACGGTAGCCAAAGCAAAGGGTCATGATTTCCCTTCAAAGGGAAATATTCACCCTTTTCCACACAAAAATGGAGTCGTTACTTGAAATCGATAGACGAGACCACAATATATCGTAAATTTATCACATTTTGCATATAACTATTCTACCGAGAGATATTTCAAGTCAAAGTTGATAAGCGATCCACGCTTATAACTACCAGTACTTGCAAATACTTGTTAACGAATGTCGAATTCCAGTCTTGTCTCGTATTGTTTTTTTTTCTTCTCCAAATTGTATGGAAAATATGCCTTGTACTCTGTCTATTGTGGTTATGTGCCCTAATATCGTTAACAATCAACAAACAATGAATAACCCTCGCCCTACGGGGGGTGGCTGACAGACCCCCCCCCCCCCCCCCCCCCTGAGGTTTTTGTTGAATAACTTTGTACACGTGCGGCGCATCTTGCTGACATTTTCGGTAGCTGAGTTTACAACAATTATACGTATGCTGTACAAATTAAATTGAAATTGGTGAAGAATTTTGGGAGATAATCAATTGGTGACGTCATGTTGGTGGAAAAACGATACGTATTTGAAAAATCGTAGAAAACAGAGTTTTGTAGGAAATTTCAAACGCAATTCACCAAAGATACAAAATGGCATTCTCTTTAAAATGGCAATCTCGGATGTCCGTAATTTTGGGTTTTTGACCCCTAAAATGTAAAAAAATGAAACAATCACCACATCAAAATTTTCAAAGATGTTAGAAAAACCGGAATATATGTGAGAGAACTGAGTATGGGAAATATCCAAGCCAAATTTCAAAGCAATATCTCTATGTTGGACTGAGTGATGGCTCCCTAAGTGTAAGAAACTCATGACATCATATTTTTTAATAACTTTTTTGGAATTTTTTGACAAGATACGAACAAATAATTACCTTTTCTGTATTTCTGAGAAAAACCTGGTCTAGGAACATGCTTTTTTATTTAAATTTATCAATTTATAATTTTGAGGTTTTCTGACAGAGCAAAATCGCTGTTCTGGATGTGGTCAACCCGAGGTCATTCACTTGACCTGGAAGGTCACTTGTTGACTTTAGACCTAAAAATCGCTTACTGTTAGATTGCTCTCATGACAGGCAACATGTTGGTTCTTACCGCATTGCTCTAAGTTGCTTGGTTTGGAAGTTAAAAGGGGGCCTGTCAGCCCCCCCCCCCCGTAGGGTGAAGGGGAAAAAGTTCCCGTAGGGCGAGGGATAATAAGGCAACCCAATTAGCAGTTAACTTGGGCACGCTACGACGGCCTAGTTAGTGGTTGCAACCCTCAATGTTTGAGAATGGGTTCATTTGTTTTCAACATTAGGCGTTTTGTATAGTTTTGTCTCTGGCTGTGGCTATAATAACTTTTTCCTATTTCGAAAATTACATTTAGGGAAATAAAAAATATATACTTATATATGGTGACGAACAGTATCATCCATCACTATCTGTGGTTTGAATGTTGATTTTTAAACAAGTCGTAGGGCCATAACTGAAGTAAGTGCGCCAAGAAGCGTGACAATGTCCCTGATTGGTCAGTGAAACAAATCGCCGACACTAAATAGGTCGCCGTTGGGTGCATAAGTGAACTTCCGATTTCATTTACATTTTTTTCATTGTTTCATGATGATTTTGTTAAATGTTTCTTTGTAATGATAAGCTTAAGCCTAGTGTTATATACAGCAAGAGACCAAGCAAAACAAAACTCATAATGTACAACATGAACCAATTTTTTGATTGGTTAATGTATGAACAAAACATACATGAACCAATTTTTTTTTAAAATAAGGGTCGCAACCACTAACTAGGCCGTCGTTGGGTGCATAAGTTAACTGCTAATTTGGTTGCCAATTCAATGTTTCAATTCAATGTTTGTTGATTTTTAAGGGTAGTAGGGCACATAATCACAATAAACAGAGTGGAAGGCCTATTTTCCATACCATTTCGTCAAAAAGCAATACCGGATTTGGGTGAACACCGAAATTCGTTACCGAGTACTTGAGAGTGCCGGTCGTTAAAAGTGTGGAACGCTTATCAACTTTAACTTGAAATATCTTTCGGTAGGAATGTTGATATGCAAAATGTAACAAATTGACAATATATTTTGGTCTCGTCTGTCAATTTCAAATGATAACTCCATTTGTGTGGGAAAAGATTATTTCCCTTTAAAGTAGAACTGCAATGCTGGAAAGTACTTTTACAACATGCAGAGGCCCGGAAACGATTTCAAAATTGGGAGGAGTAGGGGGCAAAACCAATTTTGACTAGCCACCCCATTTTCTTCGCAGATTTCGACTTTCACTTAACTGGAGCCCTACTTTCATATTTCATAATGAATGTAAATTTTAAAACACCTTAAAATGAAAAGAAATACATTTGCATACTTTATAATTATATAATGATCGTAAAACAATAGGAGTTGCATTCATAATAATATCGGACAGGTATATTGTATCAGCTTTCAACACTGGTGCCATTTTTGCGGCAACAGATTTCGGCTCTTCGCTGAAAGATATGCCGCACAGCACGCCTGATATCTTCCGGTTAGAACCATCGAGCGAAGCCCTCCACGAGCGTCCACGATTCACGGAGTGTTGCCAGAGGGTTTTGCGAAAATTCCGTGAACGCCACCGACCAGAGCCAGTAGGCCAGGCCCCAGGGGAAGTAGATCTGGACTGCGAGGGGGCCACGCTTGATCGGTCAGGCGGCTGATGGCATGTCCCCGTCCGTCAAATACCTATATCCGTCAACGACAGCCGCACTGCTGCTGTCTGTGCACTGGGGGCCTAATGACACCATCTTGCTGCATCAAGAGACGGTCTCTTCTGACCTTTTGGCATACCTGAGGTCAGAGAACATCTTGGAGAAGCTTCAGGCATGGGCGTAGCCACCACTGGGTACACTGGGTACACTGTACCCAGTAAAATTGAAAACCCCAAATTTTACTGGGTACTATACCCAGTAAAAAATTGAAGACTCCAACTTGCGTTTATTTAGTTTCAAATGTGCCGCGAAGGCAATGGGGATACAAAAGTAAAAACAAAAGTTTTGTCTTCATAAATTACAAAATAATATCAAGAAAGCCTGTAAGTTTAATAACAACCAAACGTAGGTGCGTTCACTTTGCATTGATGTAGAATGTGCTGGATTGAACATTGAAAGACTGTTATTGATTAAGATAGGAAAACAGGCTATGAACAAATAACTGCATAACCTTCTGTGCCAGACACCTCCGCAGTAGGTTGTTATTGGGCAGTGGCGTATTTATAAATCCGTCAAGGGGGGGGGGGGGGGGGCAAGCCCTCAAGAGGGCGCCGTCAGCGAAAAGTGTTGTTGAGCGGGCGGGGAGGGGGTATGTCCATTATTCTATGTCCATTACTTTTCCCAGGCATAAATAACAAAAAAATAACATAATAGCAAAGAAGTTATGAAAAGAAATTATACAATAAATCGATAACTTAAATTAACTGTTCTTTCCACACTTGACTCTCGAATATTTTTGACCCGTCTAATTCGTGGAATTGAGCAGGATTTGTGAGCAAATAATATTTTTCTTTCTTCAAAATTAAAAGACACACCAAAATAAAAAATATGGCAAAAAAGAGGCATTCATGTTTTTTTTTTCAATCATGAATGGGATAGAGCAAAACTGAGGAATGCTCGCGATAAAGCACAGCACCTCAGTTAAAGAAGTGGATGGCAAACAGACAATTTTGCACTCGAGCCAGCCGAAATCCACCCACCCCGTTCTCCGGCTTCACAAAATCAACCTTTTCAACCTTTAAAACAGCCTTTTCCCCGGTCTGCCGAAGTCCCAGGCATGCGGAACCCCGCCCTGCCCGCACGCAGGCTTGTCCAAATCAGCCCTGTCTCCACCCATGAGGTCTGCCGAAATTCATCCTGATTCTGTTCCCTCTAGCCTCCAAAAATTCACCCGGCGGCACCTGACCGGTGGCATCTTGTCTGAGGGCAGCACCTGGCCAGAGGGCAGCGCCTGGTCTAAGGGCGGCACCTGGCCAGAGGGCGGCACCTGGCCGGAGGGCAGCACCTGGCTAGAGGGCGGCACTTGGCCAGAGGGCAGCACCTGGTATAAGGGCGGCACCTCGTCTGAGGGCGGCATTTGGCCAGAGGGCGGTACCTGGTCTGAGGGCGGCACCTCGTCTGAGGGCAGCACCTGACCAGAGGGCAGCACCTGGTCTAAGGGCGGCACCTTGTCTGAGGGCGGCACCTGACCAGAGGGCAGCACCTGGTCTAAGGGCGACACCTCGTCTGAGGGCGGCACCTGGCCAGAGGGCAGCACCTGGTCTAAGGGCGGTACCTCGTCTGAGGGCGGAACCTGGCCAGAGGGCAGCACCTGGTCTAAGGGCGGTACCTCGTCTGTGGGCGGCACCTGGTCTGAGGACGTCACCTGGTATGGTCTGAGAGCGCCCGGCGACATCTAACCTGCGGGCGGCACCTCATTTGAGGACGGCACCTAGGCCACTCCAGGCCGCCCCTGGGGACTTCCACAGTAAAACAAACAACAAATGTCAAATTTGCCACCCGATCATTTTTAATTTGCTTGGAAAGTTGTGCACTGAGAGTTTCAAAGGCGGGGAATTCATTGATGGTGACCAAAACAAAATTATACTAAAATATTTTCCATGATACGGCCTTTCGAAATTTCCCAAGGTCACTGTGCAGGCCTAATTGTGACGACCAATAACTCCAAGATTAAAAAAGCGATTGTTATCAACTTTTGTTTTGTTTGGATCGGGATTAGTCAAAGAACAATTTGGCAATCTCGGATTTTCTATTTTCAACTTATGTTTGTCACGTGACCTCGTAACATACTTTTTGTGCCGTGACCTTCACCTGTTGGAAACTGAAATTAAAGTTTTCGTCTGATGACGATTTGAGCTCCATTGATGTCCTTCCGTATCAAAAATATAAAAAGTGGGGTTCGACCTGTAAAAACTACTTTTGGGGACTTCCACAGTAAGACAACCAAACATTTTCAAATTTGCCGTCCGACCATTTATAATGTTCTTGAATAATTGTGCACTGCAGGGCTTCAAGGGCGGGGAATTCATTGGTGGTGACCAAAAAATCCTAAAAAAAAATTCAAGATACGGCCTTCCGAGATTTTCCAACGTCACTGTGCAGGCTAATTTTGACGACCAATAACTCCGAGACTAAAGAAGCGATTTTGATAACCTATTTGTTTTGTTTGGATCGGGATTAGTAAAAACAAAATTGGAAATCTCGGATTTTCTATTTTCATTTTTGTTGTCTCGTGACCTCGTGACCTACGTTTTGCACCGTGACCTTGACCTACATACCCATCACTCATTAGGCCAATCTTTAAATCTCATAGAGAGGCTATTTTTGGATGTCCTCAAACTGTGTGGGTACCAATGTGGTCTGGCAAGGCGCCTCTCCGGGCCGAAGGCCGGGCCATTAAGTCATTCCACGAGCATTCATTCGAGTGTCATTCCATTGCCCCTCCCTTTGTCGCCGAAGGCGCCCTTACCGGGCAATAGTAACGAATTTCGATTCCCATCGAATTCCGGGCTTCTCTCGTAAGGTTTTGACAAAATTGTATGGAAAATATGTCTTGCACTCTGTCTATTGTGATTAAGTGCCCTTCTATCCGTAACAATCCACAAACATTGAATAAAAAGGTAACCAAATTAGCTGTTAACTTATGCACCCAACGGCGGCCTAGTTAGTGGTTGCGGCCCTCAATTTTGTGAAAATTTGCTCATTTATTTTCAAAACATTAGGAGATTTTTTTCCTTTTGTCTCTGGCTGTATATAACACTATGCTTTAGCTTATCATGAAAAAGAACAATTTTTCCCACCAAAAAAAAACAACGATCATTGGAAAACTGGCAATTAAATCGGAAGTTCTCTTATGCACCCAACGGCGATCTATTTGGTGTCGGCGATTTGTTTCATTGACCAATTTGGGATGTTGTCACGATTCTTGGCGTATTTACTTCCTTTCTGGCCCTATGACTTGTTTACAAATCAACATTCAAACCAGATATAGTGATGGATCATACTGTTTGTCACCTTAAGTAAGTACATATTTATTAATTTCCCCAAATGTTATTTTTGAAATATAAAAAGTTGTTATTTCACTTTTAAATTGAGGCACGATCAATTTGATACCATACATGTGTCACATGCAAATGCAGATAAATAAATCAAAAGGTAAATATTTCCCTTTAAGATGAATTCCCCCCCCCCCCCCCACAGTACAGGCGCCCTGAGGCATTGGGCCATGAGCATTTCTAGAAGTAAATCGCGTCCTAGGGACAGGTAAGGTGCCCTGAAAGTCAGGCATTAGGCGCCCCTATAGAGACTTACTTAAGGTGTACTTACTTAAGGTGACAAACAGTATGATCCATCACTATCTAGAGGGCACCGGTTCTGCCCCCATGGAGCAGAACCGGTGCCCTCTAAACCGGACAATAAGCGCCCCTACAAGCAAATACCGTGTGATGTCGCCCCCAACGCCAATTTTTCAGTACCATTTTTTGACGTGGCGCCCCTGTAGGCGCCCCTGCTGCCGCTGGAGTCGGGGCGCCCCGGTATGGGCGCAACTACAACATAAGGTTCTGCATGTAGGCTGTGCCATCGCCATTAGGGAGACGCGACAGCCCATCAGTTCCCAATGGTGCAGCTGTATACAATATAGTCAAAATTAATCAAAGTTAAATAGAAAACGTAAAAGAAAATTCAGCACTAGAGATTGAAGTGGCTTAAATTCGTGTAATGTTTTGTTTGTTTAGGGGGGGGGGGCATTTTTAGGACAGGACTAAGCGATTGTGGTCAGCCAGTGTACCCAGTAACTTTGACCTCGTGGTTACGGTTCTGGCTTCAGGTCCACGACAAATGGTACACAGATGTAGCACCTTGCTGGCGCTGACTAGTATTGGAATTGCGGTCAAAATAAAAAGTTCTCAAATTTCAAATTTGGCGCTTAACCCGCGCGGCGCTGGGGTGTCCAGCCGAACGTGCTGTGCTGGGGGGGGGGGGGTAAATTTTACCCCGCCCCCTCGTATCTTCCGAACCAATAACCGCAGTGAGACGCACAAGGCGGCGATCGAAATTTCCCAGTGAGAAGAATCTAACGCATACTCGAAATTATTCAAATAAGGTCACGTGTCAGGTCAAGTCAGGTCAAATGTTAAAATTGAGGTATTTGGGTTTTTGGGCCATACTTTCCATCCAGAGCCTTATATTGTGAACAATATCTCACAAAGTGCTCTAAAATGTATAATACATCTACCGCATAAGCAAAAGTGAAATTGTAAGAAAATATCAAGGTCAGGTCACAAAAGGTCACAGGTCTACAAATGTCATGCGACACATGTTGTATGGGTTATTTTACACGTATAATTCGATGGTTGCAGCCATTTTCACAACCTGACCCCATATAATGGCCCTCAGGTCAAGGCTCTTCAAAAGGTAACTTCAAAAATGACGTCATGAGTTACTTATACCTTGGAAGCCATAAGTCAGTCAAAAATAAACATATTGCTTTGAAATTTGGTATAAGTATCGTCCATATTTGGTTCTCTAATATACCTTCCGTTTTTTAATACCTTTTAAAAAAATACTTTTGTGGACATTTTCCTGAAGAAAAAAATCCGTTTTGGATTTTGTTTTGGTCAAAAACCCCAAATTTTGGAAATCCGAGATAGCATCTGGAAGAGAATGTTATTTACTTTCTTTGACGTTTGTATTTGCGCTTTGCATCAAAAGTCTATTTCCTACGATTTTACAAACATTTAACGTTTTTCCACCAAAAATGGCATGACGTCACGTCACTAAAACGTTATTATCTCCCAAACTGCTCCATTAATTTCAATAAAACTGTAACAGAAGACGTCGAATTGATGGCGTATAAGTTGCCGAAAGTTTCATTTTGCTATCTTTCATCGTTTGCAAGTTATTGAGAAAATCCGGGAGAGGGGGGGTAAAATTTACCCTCCCCCAGCACCGCGCGGGTTAAATTTAAAGGGACTATCCCACCTTAACATTATATTTGAGTTGAGATAGCCATTTTGATGGCTTGGAATTGAAATTAGGTATGGTAGCAGTTAAAACAACCACAATGATCTAGTCAAAAGAATATTCGAGTTTGATTTTGACATCTGTAAAAAATAAGGTCCATGTGTATTTGAATAGGGCCTCTAAACCTACAGCGTCGCTCTCTTTACCCAACTGGTAATGATAGTCGACTTGTTTTAGGGTCAGCCTTGGAATATTTTCGTCTTTCGTTTCTCGATCCCCGGGTGGTTCGCAATCTAGAGACCGGGTGGTTCGCTTTTTCTGCGCAATAGATGTCGACAAAAAAAATGTGCCATACATTTGGCAGCACAAAGGATTTCCCTGTTATTAAAAAAAAAACATAGGACGTCACCAACCAAACTTTCCGCTTAAAACTAAAAGTTGAATATCTTCTACGATAAGCATTTATTTCGGAAAAAAGTTCACGAACATGTTCAGCTGACCTCGCCTGACATGTAGACATACAAATAAGTGTGATTTAACAACTTTCAAAAAGGTGGGACAGTCCCTTTAAGCACAGATGCGTTCTTTTGTGTTTGTTCTGACCATGATCCAATGAAACCGTAGCAATACTGACACAATAAACATGAAACATCAAGACATCTTCAGAAGCAAATGACAGCGCTCCTCACAAAATTCCTATGTCTTCCTTCTGAAGATTAACAAAATATTTGTTTTATATGTAGGTACTCATCTCACTCCTAGCATGCCTGCCTCCGCCTTGGGTTCTCTGGCAGCTCTCTGCACTTTGAGGCGTCATGACCAGAGGCAGATTCATGAGGGGCATAGGATCATGCCCCCCCCCCCTGAAACAACTTGTATAAATCGGTCGGAAATAACCACACTGGATTTTAAAGAAGACCTGAGCAACTACTACTAAGGCAAGATTGGTTTAAATCATTTCTTAATCCACTATGAAGCAGAATCCAATGAGTGATTAACGCAAGTTAAAGGAAATAGTTCACCTTCAACATGGGTTTTGAACTGAGATAGCAGTTTTGTAGCCCGTGTTTGGAAACCCCTATCTGCAAGTTTTCTTGACTGAAAAGACTGTCCAGCCGAATATTGTTTTTTTTTGTGGCGAAGGAATGCGGTGCTGGCGAAAGAATGTTGCACTGGTTCTAGCCCGAGCAGAGGCTATACCATCAGCCAATCAGCTTGCAGTTGGTGCTAGCAAGCGAACAGCCGGCCGCCGGTTGGCACATCTACAATGCGAATATATCCTTACGCGACTACTTTCGAATCTGATTGGCTGAACCATTGTTTACTTTCGCGTGACGTCAGGCCTCGGACTCAGAGAGTATGCATATAGTTTTGATAAACAATAAAAATGTACGGCCTTCTGTCCAGAATCGGCGCGATATAAGGTCATTTTTGACAATATAAAAAGAAATTGTATTAAAAAATATCATCAAATCGTGTTTGGTAAAAAAACAAGGTGAACTATTTCCTTTAACAGAAGCGTGCAAGGGCAATTGTCGAAAATACCTACCTACATCCAAAACCAACGTGTTTTGTTTTCGATCGATAGGATACCGGGCTATTATGATATAATTAGCTGTGAACTGGGTCGAGACCAAATTGGTTCAGGAGTCTTTTCACTTTCAAGACTAGCATCGAAACACTCTGCCTCCAGATAATCAGGAATGAAGAGTTTTGGGGACAGTGAGGAGCCATAACAATCTATGCCACAACCCATACCATGTCACATATTTGCATGCTAATTCAGTGTTTCAGGTCACGTGTTACTGTATGCCTAACTTCCCGTGAAAAATAAAACGCTTTTTAGTGAATGATAAGATCAGCCACACCAAATTTGGGGGAGGGGTGCCCAACGGTCCAAACGCAGGAGAAGGGAGGGCAAGCACTCCCCCCCGGCCCCTCTGTTCCCGAGCCCATTAAAGAAGCCATAGCCCCAAAAACGCCTGAAATCTGAAGAAAATTGACACATTTTTCGATTGAAAAGGAATTCCAATGAACTTGAACAAAAACGTTTATTTTAAATAACCTATTGAAGCCTAGGGAAGCGACATCTGTCAACTGCTTATGGTAATCCGATACTTTTTAAGATTTGGCCCCTAAACCACCTTTTTGTCTTTCTGGGTCCATCCTCGAACAATGACGCGTAGCAGACACAGATGCTAAGGCAATTATTGCCCCACCACCTTTGTTTTTGGTCCCACCAACGTTGTATTTGACACGAAATTGCTCAATTTGAAGGCATTTTAACGTTAAAGAAGAGATTTGCCAGCTAGGAACCCAACAAGTTGAGAAAAAATAATTTTCCAGCTCTGAATCTCACAATTTGCTCCACCAACTTCTTTGGAAACGCTTCTGTCATGACCGCCACCATTTTTGTTTCTCGTAGGGGCGTCGCCACAAAATTATGAGTGGGGTGGCAGTCAGGTTTGCCCCCCACTCCCATAGGACTGATGTTAAAATCATGTTAATCTGCGGGGGCAAAGCGATCCTGGGGGGCCCACCCCTCCCCCGCGGTGGCGACGCCCCTGGTTTTTCGCATCAGGTTTCTTATACAGAACCTCGCTGACAAAGGAGAAAAAATAAGATAAACATGAGTAAAAGTGTGATGTTTGCAGAATTATGCAAAACAAACTCACATTTTCGATGTCTTATTATGACAAATAAGCTCTTTTTACGGAACGTTAAGATCAGCCACGACAAAGTTGGGGGGAGGGGCGTCGCTGCCCGGTACTGAAGTTCGGGGGAGGGGCAAGCGCCCCCTCTGCCCCCCCCCCCTGTTCCCGGGCCTATGACAACATGCTAATACGCTCATCATCGCATGGACTGTCATGTACCGCATAGCAGCTCTGTGATGCGGCACAGCCTATATGGAAGGCACGTAAAATGCCTTCGATATAGGCTGCACCGCATTACAAGGATGCAGTGCGGTACACAGCAGTGTTCGCGAGAGCCCTTAGAGTAATACGAACCCCATTTTAAGATGGGAATGTGGCAGAAATCGGTAGATGCGGAGAATAGTCTGTGATCACAATGGGTCGGATGACTACTGGGACATGGTCTTACAAAGTGTCGCGAAAGCCCTATATTAAACATCATAGATGTGACTTCGTAAATTAAAGCCGATGGTACTTCGTGACTTCGTAAATTAAAGCAGATGGTAATTGGGATAGCTTTTGCGAAGTAAAGATCCAAAGAGATGACCTAGGGCATTCGGAATTCGCGTAGTGACTATTTGAAAACCTAAATACGAACGTTTGGAAATACTTTGACCATCAAGATTTTATGCTGGGTGAAGATATTGCATGAAACTGACCGCTTTGATTTAAATGGCGTTTCAGTGAGAATCTTGGATGCATGACCAAAAACAAAATCACCTCATACAACACCAGTAGGTAACATCCACTTCACTGTTGGTGGTTACCTCCCCGGCAGCTCTCTGCAATAAGCGGCCGGTAACTCGCGGGCCAGCGTCTGTGCCGCGGAAAACTCGGGTTCCGCCGGGTTCCCTGTCCCGCCGGCGGCAGTGATGCCGGGCTCCTGCCTCGCCGGCGGCGGTTCACCGCCTGCAGCGCTCCGGGCACTCCTCTGGCGCTCCGAACTCTCCTCTGGCGCTCCGGCCTCTCTTCTGGCGCTCCGGGCTCTCCTCTGGCGCTCCGGGCTCTCCTCTGGCGCTCCGGGCTCTTCCCTGGCGCTATGGGCTCTCCTCTGGCGCTCCAGGCTCTCTTCTGGCGCTCCGGGCTCTCCTCTGGCGCTCCGGGCTCTCCTCTGGCGCTCCGGGCTCTTCCCTGGCGCTATGGGCTCTCCTCTGGTGCTTCAGGCTCTCCTCTGGCGCTCCGGGCTCTCCTCTGGCGCTCCGGGCTCTCCTCTGGAGCTCCGGGCTCTCCTCTGGCGCTCCGGGCTCTCCTCTGGCGCTCCGGGCTCTTCCCTGGCGCTATGGGCTCTCCTCTGGCGCTCCAGGCTCTCCTCTGGTGCTCCGGAATCTCCTCTGGCGCTCCGGGCTCACCTCTGGCGCTCGGCCGCCAGCGTCACGCGTTAAAATAAACGCTTCCGAAAATTCGCGGCCGCGCGCGCGGCGGCGGCGGCGGCGGCGGCCGGTCGTCGGTGGCCGGTGCGGAGGAGAGTGGGGTGTGGCCGGCGCGGAAGAGAGTGGGGTGTGGCCGGCGCCGGTGGCAGGAGGCGGACGGGCACCTCACCTGTGGCTCTGACCTCTAACCCCACGTGTCGGGATATCGATATCTGCAGCCGTGGCCGGGCAGCAGCGGTCCGCCGTCAAAGGTATCGTGTGTGTGGGCGTTGAATCATGCCTTTGATTGTTTTCTTTGGCGGAAGGGATTAGCCCGGCGGAGATCACGTTGAAAAAGTTAAAAGCAGCATTGTGCAGAGAAACTACTTAGGGACAAGGACCGTTGGGTAAGGTCACTTTTGGTAGATTATAGTACCGTTGCATACTGTTTTGGTTACTCGGCTTCCTTTGGTGGTATACTAATTAGTTCCCTTCAATGTAGTTCAAATCGTCCTCCCTTCAGAGTTTTTGAATAACAGAAAGTTAGAGTGAATGTCAGAAAATGTCCGATGCTTGGCATTCTACCATAAACATAAACGCATGTACCTCGCATGCAGATGATAGGTAAGTCGCCGACGTAGGAAAACGTTTAATTGCCATCAATTTTAACTCCTGTCAGATAAACGTGATGTATGTTTCCACAAGCAACACGGGGAATTATCTCAACAAATATAATACGCCCTTGCATCACAACTGTCAATATTATCGGAAAACAAACCATGCACAAAATCATCAAAATCGGATTGAAAAATGCTGGTTTAATAGCGATAATTAATGCTTATGTTAAGTCACTGAGCGCACTATGTCCTCTAGAGCAGGCTCTGCGGTGACCTTCGGGTCAGGATCCACGCAGCAAGATCTACATCTGCGGTGAACTAGGGGTCAGGATCCACGCAGCAAGATCTACATCTGCGGTGAACTAGGGGTCAGGATCCACGCAGCAAGATCTACATCTGCGGTGAACTAGGAGTCAGGATCCACGCAGCAAGATCTACATCTGCGGTGAACTAGGGGTCAGGATCCACGCAGCAAGATCTACATCTGCGGTGAACTAGGGGTCAGGATCCACGCAGCAAGATCTACATCTGCGGTGAACTAGGGGTCAGGATCCACGCAGCAAGATCTACATCTGCGGTGAACTAGGGGTCAGGATCCACGCAGCAAGATCTACATCTGCGGTGAACTAGGGGTCAGGATCCACGCAGCAAGATCTACATCTGCGGTGAACTAGGGGTCAGGATCCACGATCAGCGGTTAGGATCCACGCAACAAGATCTACTTGGCGAAGGTCACTTATCCTAAAACCATCCGATCAACAGGTTCGGACAACGTTTACACACACACAACACAATAGTGTACTATTGCTAATCATATGTATTTCGACACTCGTCGCTTCTCCCCTGCCCCTGCCCGGCCGTCTAGGCGGTAGCAATACCCAGTGACGTCATGTTGAAAACAGACGACAAATAGGCCAGGACAGGATATGTGGTCATCAGGCATTTATGCGATGTCGCCGCGTAATGAATGCCTCTTCGCCTGCGCCCCCCTGTCAGTTGGTTACCTAATGACAAGTGCCAGAAAGTGCTAACGCATGTCTGTGCTGGGCGCACATCCGGGTGTCGATTTACCACATGGCGGGCAGAGCGGCCTCCTCTACTCCTCCGCGCCTCTCTCCGCTGCCGCCGACCTATTTCAGTCTCATTCATCGGGCCAAATATTTGATGGTGCCGCGCTATAGTGTGTTGATAGCGCGGGCGGCAGCCTCTGCCGGCCGGCGGAGCGCAGCGGTGGCCCGACGTACGGCTCAGCTGACCTCTGACCTCTGACCTCTGACGATTCAGCTGACCTCTGACCTATCGGCTCAGCTGACCCCCGACCTCTGACCTGTGACGACTCAGCTGACCTCTGCCCTGTGACGACTCAGCTTACCCCTGCCCTGTGACGGCTCAGCTAACCCCTGCCCTGTGTCGACTCAGCTGACCTCTGACCTGTGACGACTCAGCTGACCCCTGCCCTGTGACGACTCAGCTGACCCCTGACCTCTGGCTTGTGACGACTCAGCTAACCCCTGTCCTGTGACGGCTCAGCTAATCTCTGACCTGTGACGGCTCAGCTGACCTCTGCCCTGTGACGACTCAGCTGACCTCTGACCTCTGGCTTGTGACGACTCAGCTAACCCCTGCCCTGTGACGACTCAGCTGACCCCTGACCTCTGGCTTGTGACGATTCAGCTAACCCCTGTCCTGTGACGGCTCAGCTGACCCCTGACCTGTGATGACTCAGCTAACCCCTGACCTGTGACGACTCAGCTGACCCCTGACCTGTGACGACTCAGCTGACCCCTGCCCTGTGACGGCTCAACTAACCCCTGCCCTGTGACGACTCAGCTGACCTCTGACCTCTGGCTTGTGACGACTCAGCTAACCCCTGCCCTGTGACGACTCAGCTGACCCCTGATCTCTGGTTTGTGACGACTCAGCTAACCCCTGCCCTGTGACGACTCAGCTGACCCCTGACCTCTGGCTTGTGACGATTCAGCTAACCCCTGTCCTGTGACGGCTCAGCTGACCCCTGCCCTGTGACGGCTCAGCTAACCCCTGCCCTGTGACGACTCAGCTGACCTCTGACCTCTGGCTTGTGACGACTCAGCTAACCCCTACCCTGTGACGACTCAGCTGACCCCTGATCTCTGGCTTGTGACGACTCAGCTAACCCCTGCCCTGTGACGACTCAGATGACCTCTGACCTGTGACGACTCAGCTAACCCCTGCCCTGTGACGACTCAGCTGACTCCTGACCTGTGACGACTCAGCTGACCTCTGCCCTGTGACGACTCAGCTGACCCCCTGACCTCTGACCTGTGACGACTCAGCTGACCCCTGCCCTGTGACGACTCAGCTGACACCTGATCTGTGACCTCTGACGATTCAGCTGACCTCTGACCTATCGGCTCAGCTAACCTCTGCCCTGTGACGACTCAGCTAACCCCTGACCTCTGCCCAGTGACGACTCAGCTAACCCCTGCCCTGTGACAGCTCAGCTGACCCCTGACCTGTGACGACTCAGCTGACCCCTGACCTGTGACGACTCAGCTGACCCCTGACCTGTGATGACTCAGCTAACCCCTGCCCTGTGACGACTCATCTGATCTCTGACCTCTGCCCTGTGACGACTCAGTTCACCCCTGACCTCTGACCTGTGACGACTCAGCTAACCCCTGCCCTGTGACGGCTCAGCTGACCCCTGCCCTGTGACGACTCAGCTAACCCCTGCCCTGTGACGACTCAGCTGACCCCTGACCCCTGTCCTGTGACGACTCAGCTGACTTTTGACCTCTGACGGCTCAGCTAACCCCTGTCCTGTGACGGCTCAGCTGACCTGTGACCTCTGACGGTGTAGCTGACCCCTGACCTCTGACGGCTCAGCTAACCCCTGCCCTGTGACGGCTCAGCTGACCTTTGACCTCTGACGGCTCAGCTAACCCCTGTCCTGTGACGGCTCAGCTGACCCCTGACCTCTGACGACTCAGATGACCCCTGACCTGTGACCTCTGACGGTACAGCTGACCCCTAACCTCCTGACGACTCAGCTGACCCCTGACCTCTGACGACTCAGCTGACCCGGATCTGTGACCGTACGGTCCCTTTAATGTACTTCATATCGTTCTCCCTTCAAAGTTTGAGAATATAAGAAAGTTAAAGTCCTTTTTGCACTTAGATTGGCATCAGAAAACCATTGACCTTTTAACCTGTTCACACGATAACACGATAACCTGTTACATTTTTAACTGTTACCCCGTTAAACCGTTGAGCCGTTAACCCGGTAACCAATTTACAGTTTTCGGAAGATAACTCCAAGGCGGGTTAATGCCGACCCCTAAAATTAGGTGACCTGTTATGATGTTCATATTCATCATTGATTTTTCTCGTTCATTTTTACAGGTGCACCCGTCGGCAGTGCCGCCGCCGCCGCCGCCGGCGCCGCCGCTGGCAGGTCATTCGCGCGATAACGACTACGAAGAGATCGGTCCCCCGGCAAGACGCCGGGCGGCGGAGCAAGCCATGAACACGACCGCCCGGCAGCGGCAGCAGCAGCAGCAGCAGCAGCAGCAAGCAGCAGCAGGGCAGGGCAGGTCAGTCAGCTAGCCGGATACCGCGCTACTCCCCACTGTTGTTCACCGTACAAATAACAGTATACCTACAGTAACACAGTAACAGAGCCGTCCGACGCGACGCGTCGCGTCGGACAGTGGCCACTGAAAAGCCCCGTCCGTCTCACCGTCGCGACGGTGAGACGGACGGGCAGGACAGGTCAGCCATTAACTGTGTCAAGACAGGAGCGGCGGCTTTTTCCCAGATACTGGTGTCAGTACAGGTACGGTGCTGTCAGGACAGGTACGGTGAGGTTGGTCATGCCAGGTCAATGGTCGCTGACAGGGGCGGTAAGGCCCAGGTGCCAGCTTGGCAGGGCAGGCTGGCACGCAAGCAGGATGGCAGAGTTACGGATACTGGCTGCCGATGACGTGGAAATCCGATCATGATAGGAGCTTTTCAACTAACGATGTCATCCTTGGCACGAAGCTTTTCCGGCGATTAACCCGCGAGTTACTGGGGGAGGGGACTATTTGTTGTTCCCCTCCCGTTATTTTGCAATATCTCCTAAACCAACAAAAGTATCGTCACTAAACATGCAGTACCCTCTCTCACAGAAATTCTACATATGTTGGCCAAAGGGAAAAGATGAGGTTATGATAGTTCAACCGGGAATGACGTCAGAGTGACGTCATGTTCTGCGGTTTTTGTTTAAAAATAAGGGTTTGCGGAAAACGCTGTCAAAAGTACAATTTTTAAGATAAATCAAATTGTCTTATATCAAATGACTGATCATAGTATCAACCTGCTATCTCAGATTTCGAGTTTTATTGAGAAAAAAGAAGATAAATCCAGATACATTTTTCCCTCGTAACCTCGGATGACCTTGACCTGACCCAAGGTCATCAACAGCTTAGAATGGTACTTAGAAGTGTGAGACACACGAATCATACCGCTTTATGGGCTGCTTATGCGTTTGATATAGCAATTTTGCGCGACAATTCCACCCATCGAGACCTTTATGACACGGTCAAACATTTGGTCTTTGACGTGACCTGTGACGTCATCGGTGACCCCGAGGTTAACAATATTAGGTTTCCCTCGATAAATTTTCGAGGGCTATAGAATTCCGTTTTTTTTTTAATCGGTCCAGTAGTTCCGGAGATCCGAGGGGGCAAAAAATAGTTTCTATGTTCCTAACCTCCAATCACAAGCCACCTGAATATAACTCAATAGCTACTCTGTGCACATCTATTTTCCACGCCAAAAAGCGGTCCGGACGTCGTCCCACTGGGTCGCGGTGCCGGACTTCGACCGTCGTCTGAATCCTCGGTCCTGATTGGCTGGAAGCCAGACAGGACGCGTGGCCTCGCCAATGCCCACGACTGGCCCCCGGGGCGCTGCTGCTAGGCCAAACTCGGACGGCGCTGACATAAGGAAGACAACAAGCCGGTGGCATTGGGACGACGATTGTCATTGTCATTGCCTTCATTGCTTTAAAGATAGTCCTGTAATATGAGATTAGCGAGCCGTGAAGAGAGTGAAAAC
>JAXIVJ010015203.1:0-32305 GCA_036785665.1 Chirona hameri
GGAACATCCCCATGCCCACAGTAAGGTGCGTATTTCACTATGCATTATACAAGTGTTTGTTTTTAACCTGGGCCCGTAACCAGGCTGAATTCCCAGAGGGTTACACAACAAATTCCAGACTGGTGCACTACCATTTGTATGGATTTACCAACCCAGAGGTCTTAGGAATGTATAGTGATTGTATCTGAAAATTAGTGTCCTGATAAGTGTCCTGTTTAGGTGGAATGTAACACGAAAGGTTCAAAGCGCTTGTGTTCAAATGTTTTTTACTCGACTTCTCGAAAATCCTTTCCCTCCTGACCTAATGTCAGAGGGTGCACATGAGATTCCAGAGGGTGCACGGCACCCAGTGCACCCCAGTGCATCCCGCCTGGCTACAGGCCTGTGTGAAACACTGACAATGGTTACATAAATCAACTAGCCGCATGACTTGCCAGCAAGTGTGATAGCTATGCACGCATGACAGCAGTTATGTGATGATATGCCGCATGACAGCAGTTATGGTGATGATATGCCGCATGACAAGCAGCTATGTTGATGCTGTGCACGCATGACAGCAGCTATGTGATGATATGCCGCATGACTGCAGTTGATGTGATGACTATGCCGACATGACAGCAGTTATGTGATTGCTGTCGCATGACTCAGCTATGGATGATATGCCGCATGACAGCAGTATGTGATGATATGCCGCATGACAGCAGTTATGGGATGATTAGTGCCGCATGACAGCAGTGATGTGAATAGATATGCCGCAGATTGACAGCAGTTATGTGATGATTATGCCGCATGACAGCAGTTATGTGATGCTGTGCCGTATATGGACAGCAGTTATGTGATGATTATGCCGCATGAGACAGCAGCTATGTGATGCTGTGCCGCACATGACAGGCAGTTATGTGATGATATGCCGCATGACAGCAGTTATCTAAGGAATTAAACGAGGTAAATGCGCTCGATCGAGCTTTGTCAATAACAATGGTCAGGAAAGCAAATTATAGAATAATCATACATAGAAGTTATATTCAACATCAGAGGCGTAGCGTGCATTTTTCGAGACTAGGTGCATCCGGTGGGGAGGGGGGGGGTTAGGCGTCACAGTCGAGAGGGGGGGGGGGTGGTAGCAGCCCATACATATCCGCAACGGAATTTGGACCCTATTCCAGGCCTGGGAAGGGCCCATTCCAGGATCCTGAGAATCTCTCAAATCTCTCAAAACGGGGCAGGCACGTAGCCAGGGATTTCTCGTCCAGGGGGGGGCGCCTTCGAAAGGGTCCCCGTTCACCTGTAGCGCTGTAAGGGACCCTTTCTCCAAGCTGTTGTGAAAGGGACAAACAATAACGATGAAAGGGGCCAAACAAAACGGAATGAAAGGGGCAACGTTACACGGATGGAAAATGCAGTATGACAGGTATCGCATGGGCCATACCAACTTTTAAGAGCTGGAGTTAGCAAACTGCCATATCAACTTTGGAGAACCAGCCGACACCAATTTGGAATCAAGCTATACCAAACTTGGGATGTTTTTTTTAAAGACTCAAGACTCTGGAACTCGTAAAAAAATTGCGCCGCTTCGGAAAGCGAGCGGCGCTCGAAAATTTGGCAGTCTTATGGCCTAGATATGGTATTCATCATTCCTCATCTATGCGTCGCATTTGCGTATGTGTTGGGACCTTCTACAAATGACTATTGTGGCGTTTAAAGTGCGGTATAAAAAGTGGCTAAAGTGAACTATTTTGCCCAATTATATAGGAAGAGGTAGCAACATAACACACAAATGCCACCGAGAGGACTGGCCCGCTATTTTTTTTTATTACCCGCATATAATTGAATTTGTAGTTAAATTGCGCCGTCGGAGCGGTGTGCAAACTATTTTGAGTTGTTATTATCCCTGGGAGCAATTCTTACTGTTGAAAGGTCTCCAGGGTCCCTTCATATCGTCTAGGGGCTCCTCCGGCCCTTTTTCAACCCCCTATTCATGACCCTGTTCAGAGACTCGTCTGGGATCCGCGAAAAGACATGATGGATGTGAAGTTGGGGTTGGTATAATATTCAATACAAAGAGTGCTTACTCTCCAGAGAAAATTAAAATCGGAGCTTTGCAGGGCATATTGTAAACAGCCCTTCGTTAAGCGATGAAGAGGCACTTCGGTAAACATGTCATTTGCTCGTCTCTTAAAGGAGAATAGTTCACCTATGGAATTTTTTTAACCCAACACGCTATTTGATTATAAGTTTATGTAATACAATTTCTTATATAGTATTGTCACAAGAAATGGGCCCTTGTATCGGCGCCTGAATTCTGGGACAGAAGCCGTAAATTTGTATGTTTATCAAAACTATATGCATACTCTCTCTGAGTCAGAGTCCTGACGTCACGCTGAATGTAACAATGGTTCAAGCAATCAGATTCGAAGTTAGTCGCGTAAAGATAGACTCGCATTGAGGCGAACCGATAGCCTCTAACGCCGGCTCCACCTCGCGGCCGACGATCTGCCCCTTACTAGCACCAAGCTGCAAGCTGATTGGTCATGATGTGTTAGGCTCTCTGCTCGTGGCTAGAACCAGCACAACATTTTTTCGCCAGCAACCGCATTCCTTCGTCAAAAACTCAAAACATATTCGGCTGGAGAGTCTTTTCAGTCAAGAAAACTTGCAGATCGGGGTTTCCCAAACACGGGCTACAAAACTGTTTATCTCAGTTTAAAAATTAATGTTGAAGGTGAACTATTTCCTTTAAAAGACGAGCAATGACCCTGTTTGACCGAATGCTTCCCTTATTCGCTGACGAATGGGTGTTAACAATATACCCGATATTCGATTTCGGAAAGCTCCGATTTTAAATCTTTATTGTTGTGTGAGTAAGTCCTCTTGTATTTAATCTTCATCTGGGAGCTCTACGTGCTCTTGGCCCATCCGGTCCGACCAGGGACTCCTCTGACCTTCCCAGAAGCCCCGGTTATAGTATCAAGGCAAGGGGCCCATTCGGCCTGTTCAGAGGTCCTTCCGACCTGACCAGGGACTGAACTGGCTGCTTTGTCACCCTGCCGACATGCTCAGAGGGCCCCTCCTACCTGCCTAGGGGCCCCTCCCAGTCTGGCTAGAGACTCATCCAGCAGTATTCAAGGACCCTTCCGACCGGCCCAGGGACGCGTTTCGGCCTAGCTAGGGCCCCTTTGGACTTGCCCACGAGCCTCTCTCGATTTGCCCAGCGACTCTTCTGGTCGAGTCTGGCGCTGGCTGCTTTGTCGCCTCTGCCGACATGCTCAAGGGGGCCCTCTGACCTGCCCTGGGCCCCTCCGTGCTGGCTAGGGGCCAATGCGGCAATGTTCTGGGGGCCCTTTTTACCCGCCCAGGGGCCCTTTTGGTCTGGTCAGGGGCCCCTCCGACTTCTGTCACAGGGAGGCATTTCGATACTTTCCATGGCCCTTCTGGTCTGTCCAGGGGCCCTCCAGCCTTCTAAGGTGCCCTTCCGACCTAGCAAGAGGACTGTGATGGCTACTTTGTCTCCTTGCGACATGCTCCCTTGCCTTGCGACCATGAGGGCCTCTCCGACCTGCCTTGGGGCCCACTCCGTGCTGGACTAGGGGCCCTTTCTTGCATGTTCCAAGGGCCGTCCTGCCCCACCTAGGAGCCCTTTCGGTCTTGTCGGGGGCCCCTCTGATCTGCAACAGGGGCCCGTTGAACTTCGCAGGGGGCCCTCTGGGGGTCTGTCCAAGGGCCCTCCAGAACTTCCTCAGGGGGCCCTTATGACCTGGCCCCTCGGGACTGTGCGGTGCTGCTTTGTCGCCCTGTGGACATTCTCTCAGGGGCCTCTCGACCTGCCCAGGGTGCCCCCTCTGTGCTGGCTAGGGGCCCATTCGACGTATATGTGTGGGGCCCTCTGACCCCTCAGGGGCCCTTTCGGTCTGACCAGGGGCCCCTCTGACATGCACAGGGCTCTTTTTGGACGTCCAAGAAGCCCTCTGGTCTTTCAGAGAGAGGGTCCTAGTGGCCCTAAAGAGCCTCTTGAAGTGCTCTAAACTCTCTAGAAAGACCACGCGTAGAGTCCATGATACCGTGCGCTTCGCGCGGTCTCGTCGGCTCCTTTTCGGCGCGCGCCGAAATGGGGTCCTTCCGCCGCCGAAAAAAGGTCCCCCTGGCCTCCAGGGGGGGGGGAGGGGCGCATCTGTCGCCCCCCTCTTAGCGTACGTGCCTGCTGAGAGGGCTCACGAAAGGGTTCTTCCTCCTTATCATAGGGCTCTCTGACAGACTAGAGGGGGTCCTTGTATTGTGTGAGAAGGGCCTTGTGATCCGCTTCTCTCATGGTATTTTACAACAACATAAAATGACGGGCCGCCAGGCCGTGTGGTTGCAGCCGGGCATAGGGGGCCTGCTGCAAAAATCTCCCGGGTGCTTGGAGCACCATTTGCACCCCCCCTGGCTACGCCTCTGATCAACATCAAACGGTATGCTTATATTATGAAATATCAGTCACGGATTATCCATTGAAACGAATTTCATCGAAGACTGAGACTATGATGATCCCTGGTTAATCTGTACATTGCATGCCTCTCTAATGTGTGTGTGTGCAGTGCCGTACTGACCTGGGAGCCGGAGCGGCGCGGTGCTCTGACCTGGCGCCAGTGGTGTGCCCAGTCTCGTCTCCGCGCGCCGCCGGCCTGCCGCCGCATCTGCCGCCGCCGCTCCCCGGGGACAGTGTGGCTCCAGCAGCGACCCGCTCCGGCGGCGTCCGACCTGGGGATACAATGGGCTCACGTGGTGATACTGGTACCCGAGGATCACATCGTGAAGGAAAGCAATACTGAGAGGCATCAGGCGGTCGTTGAAGCTGTCTCATATAGGATGTTTTGTCTTTGAAAACAAACGCATGCTGAGCCTTAAAAATTGTGAATAAACGACAAAATAATTTATGTTTTGTTGAGGCAATGCTTCAAAGATACTTCTTCATATAAATTGGTAAGTATGAAATTGGAAGTTTTTGGATGGTTATAAATATTAAATAACTCACATTAAAAGTGAAAAATATCAGGTTGCCCCAACAATACTGATTTCTATCATGATTTTACGTCATTTGTCTTGTTTATATTACAAGGAAAATGCTATTTTTGGTTATACATTACCTTACACATTGACATGTCATAGACTTAGGCATGCATAATTTCAGCTCTGCAGGCGATACACAATGTAACTGTACATTGCTGAGTGATGACGGCCACTGAGTGCTTGCCATTAATGTTGCTGACACATTGCAATGCAACTAGCTATGCACCTCTATAGCTGCATTACGGAGTAAGCACACTCGCAGCTGTGTTGAGTTGAGTTGGTCATGTGTTCTGGGAAAGAGCTCACCTCGGACTGAGCTGTCGGAAGGTGGCAGGCCTCACCTCGTCTGGGACTGAGCTGTCGGAAGGTGGCAGGCCTCACCTCTCGTCTGAGACTGAGCTGTCGGAAGGTGGCAGGCCTCACCTCGTCTGGGACTGAGCTGTCGAAGGTGGCAGGCCTCACCTCGTCCTGGACTGAGCTGTCGGAAGGTGGAAGGCCTCACCTCGTCTGGGACTGAGCTGTCGGAAGGTGGCAGGTCTCACCTCGTCTGGAACTTGAGCTGTCGGAAGGTGGCAGGCCTCACCTCGTCTGGGACTGAGCTGTTGGAAGCGTGGCAGGCCTCACCTCGTCCTGGACTGAGCTGTCGGAAAGGTGGAAGGCCTCACCTCGTCTGGGACTGAGCTGTCGGAAGGTGGCAGGTCTCACCTCGTCTGGGACTGAGCTGTCGGAAGGTGGCAGGTCTCACCTCGTCTGGGACTGAGGCTGTCGGAAGGGTGGCAGGCGCCTTCAGTGGACTGGTTGGCGGACTCAGCCGACCCGTGAACGTCTCATCCACAGCCGGACGCTGGTGGAAGAAAACCAACCCGTCTGTCAGGACCTCCGCTCTGCAAAGGACCATTGTGAGCAGCAGCATTTCGTGGAGTGGCACTGATAGTTTATGATGTTGTGATGATCCGCAGACCTCAACATAATCAGAAAAACTGCAAAATGTGTGCGGCTACGTTTTGATCGATTTTGCATGAGATAGTATGCTATTTGTAATCATTATACTTAGGTGCTGAGCATGAGGCAAGGCCTCGGGATAACATGTTAACTGGGGGGGATTGCCCCCCCCCCCCTGGAGGGAATTGCCCCCCCCCCCCAGTGGAACGAATTTGCCCCCCCCCCCCCAGTGAAACTGAGTTAATTCGACACAAGCGGGCACTAGGATATCTATATATGATGCATCACTTGCCTTAAAAAAATCCTTCAGTCACCCGACGTTTTTTACTGTACTGCATGACCTCGGATATAATGTTAATGGGGGGGGGGGGGGGCACAGTGACTGCTGGCTCCCTCCCCAGTGACCAAATTTTGTCCCCCTAATGGGAGCAAAATTCGCAGGTAACATACGATTGTATACGGTCTGTGAAGTAGATAAAAGCGTCACTGAAGCATGCTTTTAATTTAAAACCAATACAACACTGTTTACAGATACCTAGCGTAGCTTTGATATTTTGAGGACGGATACCCGCCCTTCGTCGCGTCGGTTCAAAATTGGCGTGAACCACAGGTGTCGATTTATATACGTTTGTGGGTGGCCCTCGGCTCAATATGTTGAGTTTGGTCCCCAAAGATGCTTTTGGCTCCCTCAATGTTTTCTGGCCAATGCCGATCCAAGGGGGGGCCAAAGGCCAAAGCCCCCAAACCGCCTGAAATCAACAAAAAATTACGTATTTCGAATTCAAAAGTCAAGAAACCTTTACGAAAGAAGGTTTATTTAAATCATCCATTCATCCATAAAGAAGCAAACTCCGATGAGTTTGTTTTATTGTTTGATACTTTTTTGTGGATTTCGCCGCCAAAACAACTGTGTTTGCCGTTCTGGGTTCTCCCTTGTGTCTGGCCTTAGATCAGGCATTTTAACATATATCATGGTTTCAGCCACGGTGATCTGTGGAAAACCAAGCTTCTGATGAATTCGTTGGTTCTAGGAACATAGACAACCCAAAACCACACTTCATCACATCACACGACGAAAACGGGGGAATATCGGCGAAGCAATATTTCTCTCCTTCGTAAAGTTTTAGCTATTTGTCTCCTCTGGGATGGCCCTCACGCCCCCCCCCCCCCCCCCCCCCCCGGTGCCCTTGGCCCCCACAACCATATTTTCGATTGAATAACCGATTTCACGGCATATCCGACGAATACATTTAGGGCTGTGTGCCAGCATTGGCCGACACGACCGATCATGAATGGATCTCTCGAAAACATGCCGACGTTAAGCCGATATCAGCCCGATGCTTGGTAGGACGATGGCCCGAGTTTCATGTATTTTCGTTTCGAAAGCAATATGCCACGTTTACGTGGTATGAGAGCATCATTCGAAAGTTAAAGAAACGTTCAAAATGAATAACAATTATATCAGTTATTAACGTCTAACCGTAATATGTGAGATGAGTTGTACAGTGATCAGCAATCAAACGGCAACAACCATGGGTAACAACTATTCTTAGTTTCTGGTGCCTTCGTTTTCCATTCCAAGGGATAACCATTTTCCATTGCAAGGGTTGCATGGGTTGGATCTGTACTGATTAATACGATAATTTGATGAGGGTTACTAATAATTGCAGGTCCAGCTATTTTTATTAATGAAATAGTTTTTTTTAATTCGAAAATGAAACGTCTCACAAAATGCTTAACTAATGTTTTTTGTTTTTGTTTTATTGTGTAAGGGATATGTTGGCTCAATTGAACCCTTGACCCATTGGCGCAACCAGAACGTCCAAAAACGTCGTTTTGAAGAACGGTCTCAAAACTCGTCTGACTGTGTGCCTTTTGCAAACAAAGTCGTGTCGTGCCGAGCCGAGGGTGGGCGTTTTAGGGGGAGATTGGGTTGAGACGCCCCCTATTTTTTTGTTCTCGAGAATTGACGGCGTGCAGCACCACCGTTTCTGGCACCGCTGTTTCGGCATGAATTACGCACCTTACGTAAACATTTTGACTAAGGGTTCATCTCAGGTGAGGTCACCAGGTCACGTGAAGTGGCCCCACCTCCAAAGGAAGTTTGTGGTCGAGCCACAGACACAGTGTTTGACTGAGCGATGTGATAATTTCGACATGAATTTAGACGAGCTATCTAACGGTATTTGTGGATTTTGCCTAATCTCCATTGGAGCCGAGTTCCGGGGTGGGGCCGTCAAATTCCCTCCCCTAGCACGACTAAGCTGGCGCCGAGCACCGGCAGGTCGCTGGTTAAGAACTGCCTTAAAACAAATTCTCCTTTGTATAAGCTGCTTAAATCTTCCTTCAGGCAATGTGTTAATGTTCGACCGATTTAGTTGTATTGGTAAGCTATGGCGCCGGTGGACCCCTGCGCTCCCGTTCCTGTTCGGTCCCCCAAATTGTAAAAAAAATCGACATCACAGGTGTGGACCCTTCGTTGATGGGCGTGTTTAAATTTATCATTTGTAGTTAGCTTCGTTATTGTATTATTCTACTATTCTATTTATGTTTTACACTTCTGTTTGTCATTATCACAGTTAAAATATTTCAGTACTTATTAATAGGTACGCTTAATAAGGTACATAGGAAAGAGGGGGCACGGCATAGCCCCCCCCCCCCCCTGAGCAAACAATTTACACTAGATAAAATGTGATTTTTGATGACAACCCCTCCCCCCCTCCCCCCCACCACCTCCCACCCCCCCGGTCAACAACATTTGACTGAGGAGCGAAATATGATTCTACCACTGACGTGCCCCCCCCCCTGATAAAAACCCTGGCTACGTGCCTGCGCTTAACCATATGCCTTAGCAGCATGTTTTTTTCTTGAATTGCCCCCCCACCCCTCCCCCCCCCCCCCCAGTGATAATTCCTTAGCCGAGGCCCTGGCAATGAGGCTGTGCCATTTACGACACTTTCTGGGAGTGAGTTGCCCATATTATTTAATCATGCTTTATGTACGTGTAAGCAAAATGTACTCATTTTCTATGACGTTTAAACGCCATCCGGCTCCGAGGGAGAGCAGTAAGCCAATTTCAACACCAGCGCGTCTACGTCTACGCATTATAAAAAATATAATTATGGACAGTATACGCTGTAATCAGTAACACAACCTGTTGCATATGATTACCTTTGTTTCATTCACAGTGGTCTTCAAGTGCATCAAGGATATATAGTTGAGTTACGCATGCAGCGCCTTTTCCGATTATGACAGGGCTTCGTTCGAACATTGGCTGCTTGTTGGGATAGGTATGCCCTTAACCCGCGCCGTGCCGGGGTGGGAGGGGGAGGGGGTGTTTAGACACCCCTCAGGTTTTTTCGAGGATAGCGGGAAAATGGCGGCGCGCAGCGCCGCTTTTTTGGCACATCTGTTTGGGCATCAATTACCCACATTATGTTTTAAAAAAATACATCGGGTCATCTCACGTCAGATCACCAGACCAGGTCATGTGACCCCACCTTCCAAAAAACACTTGTGTTCGTACCACAGTCACAGTTTTTGGACGATCGGTTTTACACTTACAGGATTTCATAAGGTCATATATATCTAACAATTCCTTTATCTTGGATTTTGTATATCAGCGACCTAAGGTCGGGCCAATTTCGTGACCTCCCAAATTAATAGGGAAAATAGTCAATAGGGAAATATTCAAATGCTTCCTATTCCAAGGATACGCAAGATATCAGTCTAATATCTTCTGGATCATGTTATTATAGGCCATTATTGATGACCTATGTGCCATTTTTGTTCAGTGACCCCTACAGAGTCAGCCGAGGTCATCCGAGGTCACCAACAGTGTTATGTCAATAACTCTCGACACAATGACGATAGAGAAGTGAAACCGACGCCAATGTATTTGTCTTGTTGAGGGCCCATCTTCCCATATGCAGCATGACTTACTTGGGTCACACACTTGACCTTGACCTGAGGTCATATTTTAAAGTTAACCTAACCTAATCAACACTAATATGAATCGAAGCGCCTTGACGAGACAAAATATGATGGCATCCAAATCATTGCCTTGTTTTATTAGGTAAAATGCTATTAGTGAAAAACTGTTTTGTAAAAATTCATTTTTTTGGTCATTTTATGAGCTCTGGAGCCTCAACTATTAACCTGAGCTAAAATTTGAGTACGCTTTGGCAATTTAATTTTCAAGAGCTTTCTATTGCTTTTTATCGTTTGTTCCTAAGCTATCATAGTTCTTGTGATATCTGGGGTTTTCTGGGGCAAAGTCCTAAAACTGGAAAATTTGACCTTTGATGACCTCTGGTGACCTCAATATTGACTTGAGGAAAAAAATATTGAAGTACTTTAGAATGTGCTTGTCGAGAGCTTTCGAACGCCTTTTTCTGCGTCTTTCTCGCCTTTTTAGTGTTCGAGTTAGAGGGGGGTGTCTAAACATCCCCCCGGCACGGCGAAGGTGGCGCCGAGCACCGGCACGGCGCGAGCACCGGCACGGCGCGGGCACCGGCACGGCGCGAGCACCGGCACGGCGCCGAGCACCGGCACGGCGCGAGCACCGGCACGGCGCGAGCACCGGCACGGCGCGAGCACCGGCACGGCGCCGAGCACCGGCACGGCGCGAGCACCGGCACGGCGCGAGCACCGGCACGGCGCGAGCACCGGCACGGCGCGAGCACCGGCACGGCGCGAGCACCGGCACGGCGCGAGCACCGGCACGGCGCGAGCACCGGCACGGCGCGGGCTAAGCTATTGACATGCCACCATGTTCAATGCAATCAATTTTACTGACAGTAAACGTCAAGTGAAAATGTACGCACTATTCATCAGGAAGGAAATTCTGTCGATGCATTCTCTTTCTGTCGATGCAAGGAGAGTTAATAGTTACATATTTTATGAGAAATGACTGTCGAGTCTCAATAACACTGGTCCGGTCAAAATAGCCCATATTAGCACCTTCGTTACCTTTCTGCAGCGGTATAGAGCGCTGTGTCTGCAGTATGTCCTTCATACACTGGTCCATCACCTCTCCCCGGTCCTTGGCGGCCAGGGGACGCAGGTCCGACCTGGGAATCACCTCCTGAAACATAATCAGTTGCACACTCAAAGAAACAGAACCGTCGTATGATTATAAAAGCCAGGCTTATCGGGAGGTAACATGTCACAATTTAAGCAGTTGTACATTATTGTTGATCGCGATGCTTAATTTGTTTAATAACCCATGTGTAACTGCCCACGTAGTTAACCGATGCATGTTAAAGGGATATTGCCACCTCGCGGGCCAATATGGAGTTTTTGGTGTGTATCGGTAGATTAAGCGTGTCCGATTCCACCTGCAAAATTTGGTTCCCGAAACTCCCCCCATTAGATCAAAAAATACATTCGTACCGCTCATGATTGGCACACATTCGTAAAATTGGAGTCGCCTCATCACTATTTAGAATCACTTCTTTGCGGACTATGATTTTCTTTTGAATATTGCAAACTCAACATCACCATTCCATCAGTGCACTTTACAATTAAAAGCGTATGCAGTTAATTATATTTTCAACAACCTTAGCCTCTTTCATTATACAACATCGAGAATGGCTATGGCTCGACTTTGGGGCTGTAGGAGATTTGTGACCAATATCTTATAACACAGACAGACTTTTCAAGGTCAAGTCTCGGCGAATTCGTACGCTTCGGCTTTGGGCGGGCTGCTATTTGTAGCGGGCAAACTGGATGAGAGCGCGGCCATCATGAATCTAGTACTGAGCAAAGTTGGGACCAACGTTTTAGAGTCAGAAAAAAACATGTTTTGCCGATACACTGCTTTAGGTGCTGCAGGAGCAAGTTTGAACTTGAGCATACATGATTGTTGATCCCCACCATTCATTTAAGTCGCTTTTTAGAAATCCTCCGGAGGTGGCAATATCCCTTTAACGTTATGAAATTACATTACCGCAAATGAATCAACAGACTTCATTATTCTAATTGCCACCTAAGTAGACCGTGTTTTCATCAAACTAGCCGCACATCACTTTTGGCTCCATTGTCACGATGCTGGCGGCGGCTACACACGCTGTACGCTGTCCCGAATGGCGCTGAATGTCGCACGGGAGCCATTAGAAGTAGGTGAATTTGGTATAAACACGCCATTCTCGAGGCCAACTGGTGGCCTTTCGAACAGCCCAAGAATAAAGGCGATACAATGCAGAGCTGTCGGCGCCTGAATCGATCAGTTGAGGCGATCAAATGCAGAGCTGTGAGCGCCTGAATCGATCAGTTCACTTCAGGGGCATCCACGAAGGAAAATTGGAGAAAATGTACGGAGTTATATTGTTTGTATGGAATTAAGATAATTATTCATGCTGATTAGAAAGAGTTCAAGATAGCGGCAAAGAAACTCACTCGTTTATGTTCAACGTTGCGCTATATAAATTCCAGAAATAATACGTTTTCTACGTTTCTGTGTTTTTACGTCATTGCTTCGCGCCGGCCAGCCGCCAGCCGCCAGCGAGGGACACTGGCCTCCGCCCAGCATCCACCGTGGCCCGCGGGACACTGGGATCGACCCGAAACCACCGTGCCGGCGACGTACCGGTGCCCCCCCCCCCCCTTGGCCCCGGCCCCGGCCCCGGCCCCGGCCCCGGCCCCGGCCCCGGCCCCGGCCCCGGCCCCGGCCCCGGCCCCGGCCCCGGCCCCGGCTCCGGCCCCGGCCCCGGCCCCGGCCCCGGCCCCGGTCCCGGTCCCGGCCCCGGCCCCAGCCACGGCCCCGGCCACGGTCCCGGTCCCGGTCCCGGTCCCGGTCCCGGTCCCGGTCCCGGTCCCGGTCCCGGTCCCGGTCCCGGTCCCGGTCCCGGTCCCGGTCCCGGTCCCGGTCCCGGCCCCGGCCCCGGCCCCGGCCCCGCCCCCCCCCCCCCTGGCCCCGGCCCCGGCCCCGGTCCCGGCCCCGGCCCCGGCCCCGGCTCCAGCCCCGGCCCCGGCTCCAGCCCCGGCCCCCCCCGGCCCCGGCCCGGCCCCGGCCCCGGCCTCCCCAGATGATGAAGTGGCCGTCTGATCCGGCTGCTCGTGGCAGACCGCCTCGCCAGCGCACCTCGCCAGCGCACCGTGCGACAGTCGTGAGGACGAGCATTGCCCTTAGGGATACCGCATTAAACATGATCCTATCTTCAGACGCCGCCGGAAGGATCATCATGAATATCATCTGTGTGCCCCACATCCAGGCACACTGTGCAAATAACATTACAACAGTTCAGCGAAACAGGTAGCTTTGTAGATCGAAGAGCTGGATAATGGATACCTACCACTGGCACTAATCAAAGGCCGCAGAATCTGACATTTGCAGGCTTGCGGGGGATTTGTGACCAGGTATGTACATACATTGTACAAGAGTCACGGAGGGATTTTTTCTTCTTCTCAGATTATCATATTGTCTGGTATTATTTTCCCGTTTGCGCCGGTTTCGTTTCCAGGGGTTGGCACCTGCCTTGCTTGATCCTTATACAAATGTGCTGGTTTGTGTCATCATGTAGGCGATTGTTGTTTCCAATCCATAATTTGGTCGCATTTTTATCAACTTTTGGTCATATGATTACATGTAGGTACCTATGCCTATCACTGATGTATACAAGACGTGCCTGTCCGACCATGCAGGGGTGAACGTGCCTGTCCGACCATGCAGGGGTGAACGTGCCTGTCCGACCATGCAGGGGTGAACGTGCCTGTCCGACCATGCAGGGGTGAACGTGCCTGTCCGACCATGCAGGGGTGAACGTGCCTGTCCGACCATGCAGGGGTGAGCGTGCCTGTCCGACCATGCAGGGGTGAACGTGCCTGTCCGACCATGCAGGGGTGAACGTGCCTGTCCGACCATGCAGGGGTGAACGTGCCTGTCCGACCATGCAGGGGTGAGCGTGCCTGTCCGACCATGCAGGGGTGAACGTGCCTGTCCGACCATGCAGGGGTGAACGTGCCTGTCCGACCATGCAGGGGTGAGCGTGCCTGTCCGACCATGCAGGGGTGAACGTGTCTGTCCGACCATGCAGGGGTGAACGTGCCTGTCCGACCATGCAGGGGTGAACGTGCCTGTCCGACCATGCAGGGGTGAACGTGCCTGTCCGACCATGCAGGGGTGAACGTGCCTGTCCGACCATGCAGGGGTGAACGTGCCTGTCCGACCATGCAGGGGTGAACGTGCCTGTCCGACCATGCAGGGGTGAACGTGCCTGTCCGACCATGCAGGGGTGAGCGTGCCTGTCCGACCATGCAGGGGTGAGCGTGCCTGTCCGACCATGCAGGGGTGAACGTGCCTGTCCGACCATGCAGGGGTGAGCGTGCCTGTCCGACCATGCAGGGGTGAACGTGCCTGTCCGACCATGCAGGGGTGAACGTGCCTGTCCGACCATGCAGGGGTGAACGTGCCTGTCCGACCATGCAGGGGTGAACGTGCCTGTCCGACCATGCAGGGGTGAACGTGCCTGTCCGACCATGCAGGGGTGAGCGTGCCTGTCCGACCATGCAGGGGTGAACGTGCCTGTCCGACCATGCAGGGGTGAACGTGCCTGTCCGACCATGCAGGGGTGAGCGTGCCTGTCCGACCATGCAGGGGTGAGCGTGCCTGCCCGACCATGCAGGGGTGAGCGTGCCTGTCCGACCATGCAGGGGTGAACGTGCCTGGCGCATTATCAGGGAACTGCAGGCTATCTCATCCAAGCTAATCTTCGGACATTACCTAACCAGTTAAGCGAGTTTTAGTGGATCATAGAATGAAATTAGGCTACTAGTAGCGTACGTCATCATTAAAAATCAATAGTACAGCACTTATTCACGACCCACGTGAAAGAATATATGGACTGCAAACGACATACTGTTTCAAATGACTTATCGCTACAAGGCTTTACTGATATGAATCAATTATAGCAAAAGATACGGGTGCACCCTATGTAAATGGTAGGTATTAATCAGTATCTCGTTAACCTGCAGTCACGCTGCCATAGCACATAACCCAACATTACTGTTTTCATTTTTGTTTGGTCAAAAATAACCTAAATATTGATGTTTCGCTACGTTCGGTTAGCCAATGTTCATTTGAAAATGTATGTACTTGCACCGCTGACAGAACTAAGCAATATTCCAAAAAGAATTAACAAATATGACAATTCACATCATGGGGATTAAAAGGTGTTCCTTTTGTCATCCTCAAGATTGCACAAACCCGTGACGGACCACGTGAATCCGGGAAGGGCGAAATCCGGAAAGGGCGATTCCAAATTAGGTTTATGTCATTTGCTCGTACATGTGTCCGTCCACTTCGCTTGATTGGTAGAGCACTGGTTCGTTCCTTCAAATGACGGAATTGAATTGTTTTGAGCCGACCATTTGCTGATCAGTTTTTATGTCGCTAGCTATGGCGGTCTCAGACATATCGTATAATATAAACGGGAGGAAACACACGAATTTGTCGAATCAATCGCTCATAAATAATTACCAATGCGATGTTGAATATTCTAATTGATTGCGACTGTATCATAAGCTGAAATTTACACCATGTTTCGACCTTCGATTTCATAAAGTTCTTGATGATGCACACGATTAACTCTGGCTAAAATGCATTAACTAAATACTCTGGCTCACTTCAGCGTTTCCAATCGCTGGAACTTACGCGGCAGAGCTTGACGACATACCTCGTCGAGTCGTCATAGCTCATTACTGAGTGTCATAAGACACATTATTAAGTGTCATAAGACACATTATTAAGTGCCATACGACAAATTACGGAGTGTGATACGACACATTTTTTAAAATAAATAAATTTAGTCCGAATGTTTTGTATGGATGGATTTCCGAGGTCAGGACCCGCGCTAAGCAGAGCTTGTTGCGCAGGCCCTGACCTCACCACCCGATCGCGCAATTCCTGATGGCCGGCAGAATTTAGACGAAAGTTGTACGTGCCCGACATACCTGGACACGTACATATTTACACATTATTAAGTGTCATACGACAAATTACCGAGTGTTATACAATACATTACCGAGTGTTATACAATACGTTACCGAGTGTTATACAATACATTACCGAGTGTTATACAATACATTACCGAGTGTTATATAATACATTACCGAGTGTTATACAATACATTACCGAGTGTTATACAATACATTACCGAGTGTTATACAATACATTACCGAGTGTTATACAATACATCACCGAGTGTTATACAATACATTACCGAGTGTTATACAATACATTACCGAGTGTTATACATTACATTACCGAGTGTTATACAATACATTACCGAGTGTTATACAATACATTACAGAGTGTTATACAATACATTACCGAGTGTTATAAAATACATTACCGAGTGTTATGCAATACATTACCGAGTGTTATACAATACATTACCGAGTGTTATACAATACATTACCGAGTGTTATACAATACATTGCCGAGTGTTATACAATACATTACCGAGTGTTATACAATACATTACCGAGTGTTATACAATACATTACCGAGTGTTATACAATACTTTACTGAGTGTTATACAATACATTACCGAGTGTTATGCAATACATTACCGAGTGTCATACAATACATTACCGAGTGTTATACAATACATTACCAAGTGTTATACAATACATTACCGAGTGTTATACAATATATTACCGAGTGTTATGCAATACATTACCGAGTGTTATACAATACGTTACCGAGTGTTATACAATACATTACCGAGTGTTATACAATACATTACCGAGTGTTATACAATACATTACCGAGTGTCATACAATACATTACCGAGTGTTATGCAATACATTACCGAGTGTTATACAATACATTACCGAGTGTTATGCAATACATTACCGAGTGTTATGCAATACAATACCGAGTGTTATACAATACATTACCGAGTGTTATACAATACATTACCGAGTGTTATACAATACATTACCGAGTGTTATACAATACATTACCGAGTGTTATACAATACATTACCCAGTGTTATACAATACATTACCGAGTGTTATACAATACTTACCGAGTGTTATACAATACATTACCGAGTGTTATACAATACATTACCGAGTGTTATACAATACATTACTGAGTGTTATACAATACATTACCGAGTGTTATACAATACATTACCGACTGTTATACAATACAATACAGAGTGTTATACATTACATTACCGAGTGTTATACAATACATTACCGAGTGTTATACAATACATTACCGAGTGTTATACAATACATTACCCAGTGTTATACAATACATTACCGAGTGTTATACAATACTTACCGAGTGTTATACAATACATTACCGAGTGTTATACAATACATTACCGAGTGTTATACAATACATTACTGAGTGTTATACAATACATTACCGAATGTTATACAATACATTACCGACTGTTATACAATACATTACCAAGTGTTATACAATACATTACCGAGTGTTATGCAATACATTACCGAGTGTTATACAATACATTACCGAGTGTTATACATTACATTACCGAGTGTTATACAATACATTAGCGAGTGCCATGCGATACAATACCGAGTGTTATGCAATACATTACCGAGTGTTATACATTACATTACCGAGTGTTATACAATACATTAGCGAGTGCCATGCGATACAATACCGAGTGTTATGCAATACATTACCGAGTGTTATACATTACATTACCGAGTGTTATACAATACATTAGCGAGTGCCATGCGATACAATACCGAGTGTTATACATTACATTACCGAGTGTTATACAATACATTAGCGAGTGCCATGCGATACAATACCGAACGGCATACGATAAAATACATTGTCACGCAAAGTATTACTGTGTGTCAGAGAACGAGACGGATTCATTTGAAAAGATCCAATCTGATCTGAATCCGTAAGCCTCTAATCCTGATCCAATCCAATCCGGCAGATCAATACAAAGCTGAACCGGTCTAATCCGGTCCGGTAGCAATATAGTTCAAAGTTTGCAGACAAATTTAAAGAGCTAACAGCAGAAAGAAGGACATTAGCAGGTTCGTTTCCATTTGTCTTATCAGCAATCATCAACAAGGACACAAAACCTTGACACAGACACCAAAACTAGAAAAGTTTGAGTTTAAAATGGTGCATGGGGGTATATTATGCAATGAAAGGAACTAGAGATGCCACTTTTCAGACCTGTGGCTACCCGCCCAGCCCCGCAACCCCTCTTCAACTACCCACCCCTACCCGCTTACCCATATAAGATGCCAACTACCCGCTGAAACCAGCAAAGGAAATTTGCAATTTCTAGAAGATTTAGGATAAAAAACACATTTAATATTGAAAAACATTTTTTTTTCTCAGTAACATTCAAAACTATTAACATCTTTAGTCACTAAAAACAAGTAAGCAGAATATATAACATCAAGTGCAAGTCAAGGGCCATTTCGTCATTTCATTCAGTCATTTAAACATCGTTCAAACATCATTTCGGGTCAAAGTAGGCGAGGAGTGTTATACAATACATTGCCAAGTGTTATACAATACATTACCGAGTGTTATACAATACATTATTTGTATAACACTCCGGCAGATGTTGATTATTCTCCGGCGATGGAGAATATCGGGTTTATGCCATTTGCTCGTACTTGAACTCGTACTTGAAAATGTATCCGTAGATACCCAGTGGCGGATCTACGGTTGGGCAAAATGGGCAATTGCCCCCCCCCCCTCCAAACGAAAAATCGGTGGGCCAACGTATGTTTTTTGCCCCCCCCCCCAACCGATCCGGCAGTTTGTGATTTTTGTCCTGATACAGTGGAGGATAAATCTTTCTTCGAAAATGCGCATTTTTTGAATTTTTACGTGGGGAGACAACCAAAAAAAAACACAGTAAGACAACCAAAAACAAATTGCCTTCCGACCCATTTTTATTTTCTTAAAAAGTTGTGCACTGGGGGTTTCAAGGGTGGGAAATTCATTGGTGGTGATAAAAAATCCAAAAATATATTTTCTTAGATACGGCCTTCCGTATTTTCCCAAGTTCAATGTGCAGGCCTAATTTTGACGACCAGTAACTCAGAGACTAAAACAGCGATTTTGATAAACTTGTTTTTTGTTTGGATCAGGATTAGTCGAAGAACAATTTGGCAATCACGGAGTTTCGATTTTTTTTTGTCACGTGATTTCGTGACCTACTTTTTGCGCCGTGACCTTGACCTGTTAGAAACTGAAATTAAAATTTCCGTCTGATGAAGATTTGAGCTTCATTGACATCCTTTCGCATAAAAAACGGGGTTCGACCTGTAAACATCATTTCTGAGTCTTGCAATGCTGACATAATACGCTGTTTGGGCACCTGTCCTTCGATAACTTCGCATCTACTTGGCATACGCTTTCGAAACAAAGTCCAGAGTAACTCCTGACGACGAAACCTCTCGGTTGGTGCCTATTACACTGACATCAGGTCGCCATATGACCTGCCAGGCCAATACAACGCAACGTACCCAAACAGCGCATTGTGTGCATTGCAACGCTCAGAAGTAGTTTTTACAGGTCCAGCCCACCTTTTTAGATTTTGTATACGCAAGTACATCAATGGAACTCAAATCGTCATGAACAAAACATGATTTCAGTTTCCAACAGGTCAAGGTCACGGCGCAAAATGTAGGTCACGAGGTCACGTCTTTGACTAATCCCGATCCAAACAATAAAGAAAACTCAAAATCGCTTCTTTAGTCTCGGAGTTATTGGTCGTCAAAATTAGGCCTCCGCAGTGAACTTGAGAAACTTTAGGAAAGCCTTATCTTGTTTTGTTTGTTTGTTTTGGTCACCACCAATGAATTCCCCGCCCTTGAAACCCCAGTGCACAACTTTTCAAGAAAATTAAAAATGGTCGGATGGCAAATTTGGAAGAACAAATGGTTGTCTTACTGTGTAGAAGTCCCCAAAAGTATGTTTTACAGGTCAACCCCCCCCCCCATTTTTTACGAAAGTACATCAATGAAGCTCAAATTGTCATCAGACGAAAATGTTAATTTCACTTTCCAACAGGTCAAGGTCACAGCGCAAAAAGTTGGTCACGAGGTCACGTGACAAAAAAACAAAACAAAAATAAAAAAAATCCGTAATTGCCTAATTGTTCGTTGACTAATCCGTATCCCCACCAGAAAAATATCGAAATCACTTCTTTAGTCTCGGAGTTATTGGTCGTCAAAATTAGGCCTGCCCAGTGTACTTGGGAAAATACGGAAGGCCGTATTTTGGAGAAGAAAAAAAAAGGATTTTTTTTTGGTCACCACCAATGAATTCCCGCCCTTGAAACCCGCAATGCACAACTTTTCAAGAAAATTAAAAATGGTCAGACGGCACAAACCGGTTGTCTTACTGTGGAATACCCCACATATGATCTTAGCCCTCGCTCTACGGGGGGGGGGGGGGGCCTGACAGGCCTGCACAGTTATATTTTTATTGAATAACTTTTTACACATGCGGTGCATCTTGCTGACATTTTCGGTAGCTGAATTTACAACAATTATACGCAGGCTGTAAACATTTAAATCAAATTGATTGCGTAATTTGCGAGATGTTTTGATGATGTCATGTTGGTGGAAAAACAATACATATTTGAAAAATGGTAGAAAACAGAGTTTTGAAGGAAATTGCGAACACAATTCACCAAAGATACAAAATGGCATTCTCTTTGAAATGTCAATCTCGGATGTTCAACATTTTGGGTTTTTGACCCCTAAAATAAAAAAATAAATGATTTTTTAAAAATCCCCACAAAATCAAAATTTTCAAAGATTTTAGAAACACCAGAATATATGTGAGAGATCTGAGTATGGGCAATGCCCATACCAAATTTCAAAACAATATATCCACTGTTGACTGAGTGCTGGCTCCCAAGTGTAAGAAAATCATGACCTCATTTTTTATTAACTTTTTTGAAATATTTTGACAAGATATGAACAAATAATTACCTTTTCTGTATTTATGAACCAAAACTGGTCTAGGAACAAGCCTTTTTATTTACATTGATCAATTTCTAATTTTGAGGTTTTCTGAAGAGAATCCGAGGTCATTCACTTGACCTAGAAGGTCACCCGTTGACCTGAAACCTACAAAACTCATATTCTTAGATTCCTATCATGACAGGCAACATGCTGGTTCTGACCGCATTGCTCTAAGTTGCTTGGTTTGGAAGTTAACAGGGGGAGGGGGGCTGTCAGGCGAAGGTGAAAAAAGATCCCGTAGGGCGAGGGTTAGGTCAGATCCAGATCACGTGATTTTATCATGTGGCCATTTCAAATTCGGAATTTGTTTCTTGGCCAGAATCGACTTCGATATATTGGCCTTCGATGGTAAGGAATTGGAGATAGGTTTTCCTTCTTCTTTTTTTGGTGGGGGGAATCGTGAATCATGGTCTTTGGTAATAACTTTGCACATAATTATTGTGCTAGATAGCTTAACTCAACGATATTATATCTGTCTCGTCGAGCTACATTCAATGATGCATAGCATGACCCCGAAGGCCACTCCATGACCTCAAGGTCACGTCCCCTGAGGTTGATTTCCCGAATGATCTGGCTTGATTATACAATAGATAATTGTGTGACATTTTTCGTTTTATTTCACACAATTGCACTTTTTTTCTCTGGAAGACACTTTGAGCTATTCTTATAACATTCCTGGTCTGGAAATAGAGAGGAGAAAAATTGATATCTTGAGGACCCACAGACGCCTCTATCGTCGAAATATTTAATTATGTCATCATGTGATCTTGATCACTGAGCGAAATAGGTTGATACGTGATTCAAAGGGCAATTTACCCTCTTATTCCACCTAAGAAAAATCACGAATTTTAACTGAGAACATAACGAAATCACGTGGCCCGACCTGAGGTCACATGCCAAAATTTCGACACTTTTCCATTCGAGTTCTCACACAAGATTACATTACATTAATTTGTAGTTCATGGCGATTCTGATGATACATAATTTTATATCATTCGAATTATTTATAGGCTATATCCCGATATATATCGCCCGAAGAAAATTAAACCTTTGTGCGACATTAAAGAGATGCCTCAGGCTATAACTCGAAAACCGTTAACTGACGGGGCTGAAAATTGTACAGCGTGAATGCACGGGCCAGATAACCCCCAACACCTCCTAGTTCAATCAAAATATGAGAAGTAGGATGTTATGATGTGGTCGATCTGACGTGGACTGCACCGGGTGACCTCTGGTCACGTGACCTTGAGGTCACAGAGCGACTACACGGCTGATGTATATCATTGAAAGCAGGTCGACGAGATACCTAAGCATAATTCTGTTTAATTAAGCTCTCTAGCACAATTACGCGCTAAGTTATTACCAAAGACGTGCTGATGACCATGATTTTTCCAAATACAAAAATATAAATATTATATTTAGAAGAAAAAAAACCTATCACCAATTTTGTAAACATCGAAGGTTTATGTATCGAAGTCCATTCTGGCATGGAAAAACGAATTTTAAAAGACCACATTATAAAATCACGTGATTTGACCTGAGATCAAGCGAAGCGAAGCGCCCGTGAGGTTTCTCGTCAACTTGCTAGACAAATTTACATTTGACCCTGCCCGAACCGGCCCGAACCGGCCGTACATACGCTTTTCGGAAGCTAATAACTTTGCAACACTGCTGCGATTGAGATCGAGTTTTCACCATTGGATAGGACCATCAAATCAATTTTGAATTTTGTATGGTGTGTTCTGATAGGGGTGGTACCACAGCGCGTGGCACATGCAAACGTCGAAATGAACCAAAATCATTCTTGATCACAAATGGCTTGATTTATCTGATCACCAGTAAAGCGCCTTTTTGGGCGATGACCGAGCGAGCGTGCTCTGGTAAAGCTAAAACAGGTTTGAAATATGAAACGGTAAGGGAGCACACGTGGTATTAACACATAGTCATTTTAGTCCTCCAGAAAAATTGTCAGGCCTGAATGCATGCCAACATACAAATTAAGTTGCATTAAATTGTTCATGATCTCTTTTCTCAAATCCAACAAAAGGGAGTACGTCTTGAGCGCTGCATGCTTCAGCGTACAAATTAATTACCGAGCGGGTGCGAAGCGCCCGTGAGGCCGACCCGGCCATACAGACGCTTTTCGGAAGCTAATAACTTTGAAACCACTGCCCCGATGGAAATTGAGTTTTCACCATTGGATAGGTCCATCAAATCAATTTTGTTTTTGGTGTAGTGCGTTCTGATAGAGGTGGTACCACAGCGCGTGGCAGTTGCCGCACGGGAACGTCGACATGAACAAAGAACCTTGCAAAAATTATTCTTGATAACAAAATGGCTGTATTATTATAAACATTAATGTATACGCTGAAGCATGCAGCGCTCAGGACGTACTCCATTTTGGCGGATTTGAGAAAGGAGATCATGAACAATTTAATACAACTTAATTTTTTATGTTGGCATGCATTGAGGCCTGGCAATTTTTCTGGAGGACCAAAATGACTGTGTTAGTACCACGTGTGCACCCTTGCCGTTTCATATTTCAAACCTGTTTAGCTTTATCAGAGCGCACTCGCTCGGTCATCGCCCAAAAAGGCGTTTTACTGATGCTTAGATTAATAAAGCCATTTTTGATCATGAATCCTTTTTGCAAGGTTTTTTGTTCATTTCAACGTTCACGTGTGCCAACTGCCACGCGCTGTGGTACCACCTCTATCAGAACGCACTATACCACAAACAAAATTGATTTGATGGACCTATCCAATGGTGAAAACCCAATTTCAATCGGAGCAGTGGTTGCAAAGTTATTAGCTTCCTAAAAAGCGTCTGTATGGCCGGGTCGGGCCGGGTCGGGCCGGGTCAAATGTAAATTTGTCTAGTAAGTTGACGAGAAACCTCACGGGCGCTTCGCGCGCGCTCGGTAATTACCGAACCATGCATTACCGAGTGTCATGTGGAGTGTCAAACGACATAATATCGACCGTCGTGCGGAGTGCCATGCTATACAATACCAAGTGCCATGCGATACGTACAACAATACGCGCCGACTCGTGTAGCTCCTCGAAGGCGAACTTTTGCGACGAGCGCGGCCAGGGCATGGGCGGAGGACTGCGCACGAGGTGGGAGTGTATCTCGGCCAGAGCCAGCTGCCTGTTGTTGCCCGACTCCTGGGGACACAGCAGACATGGTTCCTTACACAGTATACTGAAAGTGGCAGACCAGTGATTATCAACGTCCAGGGTGTGGTTACTCCCATGCGCGTAACCACCACTGGGGTTACTGGGGATCAGTCCCCAGTAACATTTTCGGATTTTAACATTACGCCTATGGGCGTTGCATGGAAAGAATCGTCTTCATAGTGCTTCTCTCCCCACTTACTTTCGGAAGGTGGTTACGCCCATGGTTGCTCCTGTTAGTGACCACAATGACTCTTTACCCCCTCCTCCATTGCGCAGACCGCATTTGTCTTCAAGCTATGCGGTACAGCATATCTTCAGGCGTTTACTACTAGTGCCATCTAGGGACAGGAATATAAGTAGGCAATAGATAAGTGTGCTGTTGCTCTTGGACTGAAGCAGTGGTCTCCAGCGTATAACATCAGATAAACCGTAAAACAAAGTCGACCATCATTTAGCGTTAACTGGTTTTGAAGCTCTTTGCGATAATTTGGTGTAGCAGAAACTGTGATAGACGTATTTACAATGCATGTACATTGTTCCTCACCATTCAACGAATCAGCTATAATTTCTCACTTCGCTGCCCAATCGCCATTACCCACGGCTGGACGCTCACTAACCCCATGTGGTGGTATTTCCCCTCATTTGAGAATCACTAGTAGACGCTGTCGGAACAGAGGCCGTGGGGAGGGCACTCTTAGACACGGCTATGAAAATTTCACACACCACCATACACGCTCACACATAAACATATATACATTCCCTTCCCATACAAACACCGCACCACAGAACCACAGCAGCAGGGGCTCCGCCACAGGGGGGACGGGGGGACGTGTCCCCCCCAACATTTTCGGATTTTAACATTACGCCTATGGGCGTTGCATGGCAAGAATCAACTTCAGAATGCCTCCGTCCCCCCAACTTTCGGAAGGTGGCGGCGCCCTTGCACAGCAGCGCCACAGCAAAACTGACCGTCACCACCAGCCGGGAGTCGTCTGTCTCGTCCTCCGCGGCCACCAGGTCCTCCCCGCTGCTCTGCAGCTGCTGCAGGAACGGGTTGTCCTGGCGCGACATCTGCAGCTTCTGCAGGTCCTGCCGACGCACACACACAGAGCGTCAGGACGGCAGGTGACGTCACAGTGGGCAGTGATGTCAGCGAGGGATGACCTACGGGACACCGATGGGGGTTCCACGTCAAAACTTCTAATGCATAACTTCTAACGTCAAAACTTCCAAGCCAAAACTTATATAGGCAAAACTTCTATGCGTCAAAACTTCTAACAGTCAAAACTTATAAGGAAAAAACTTCCAAGCGACAAAACTTCTAATGAAATAACTTTCAATGCCAAAATTTACAAGCGTCAAAACTTCCAATGCAAAAACTTCTAAGCGTCAAAACTTCTTAGCGTCAAAACTTCTAATTAAAAAACTTCCTAGCGACAAAACATCTAATGAAATAACTTCCAATGCCAAAACTTCCAAGCGTCAAAACTTCCAATGCAAAAACTTCTAAGCGTCAAAACTTCTTAGGGTCAAAACTTCTAATGAAAAAACTTCCAAGCGACAAAACTTATAATAAAATAACTTCCAATGCAAAAACTTACAAGAGTCAAAACTTCCAATGCAAAAACTTCTAAGCGTCAAAACTTCCAACAGTCAAAACTTCTAATAAAAAACTTCCAAGCGTCAAAACTTATAATGTCAGAACTTCTAATGAAAAACTTCCATGAGTCAAAACTTCTAATGGAAAAACTTCCAAACGTCAAAACTTCTAAAACAAAAACTTATCCTCTGGCCTTCAGAGGCCCCCTCTGACCTCCTCTGACCTCCTCTGGCCTTCAGAGGCCCCCTCTAACCTCCTCTGACCTCCTCTGGCCTTCCGAGGCCCCCTCTGACCTCCTCTGACCTCCTCTGACCTTCAGAGGCCCCCTCTGACCTCCGCTGACCTCCTCTGGCCTTCAGAGGCCCCTCTGACCTCCTCTGACCTCCTCTGGCCTTCAGAGGCCCCTCTGGCCTTCAGAGGCCCCCTCTGACCTCCTCTGACCTCCTCTGGCCTTCAGAGGTCCCTCTGACCTCCTCTGACCTCCTCTGGCCTTCAGAGGCCCGCCTCTGACCTCCTCTGACCTCCTCTAGCCTTCAGAGGCCCCCTCTGACCTCCTCTGACCTCCTCTGGCCTTCAGAGGCCCCCTCTGACCTCCTCTGACCTCCTCTGGCCTTCAGAGGCCCCCTCTCACCTCCTTTGACCTCCTCCTCATCTTCATCATCTCCATCATCTTTATCATCCTCATCATCTTCATCATCTTCATCATCTTCATCATCTTCATCATCTTCATCATCTTCATCATCTTCATCATCTTCATCATCTTCATCATCTTCATCATCTTCATCATCTTCATCATCTTCATCATCTTCATCATCTTCATCATCTTCATCATCTTCATCATCTTCATCATCTTCATCATCTTCATCATCTTCATCATCTTCATCATCTTCATCATCTTCATCATCTTCATCATCTTCATCATCTTCATCATCTTCATCATCTTCATCATCTTCATCATCTTCATCATATTCATCATCTTCATCATCTTCATCATCTTCGTCATCGTCATCATCTTCATCATCTTCATCATCTTCATCATCTTCATCTTCTTCATCATCTTCATCATCTTCATCATCTTCATCATCTTCATCTTCTTCATCATCTTCATCATCTTCATCATCTTCATCATCTTTATTATCTTCGTCATCTTCGTCATCTTCATCATCTTCATCATCTTCATCATCTTCATCATCTTCATCACTGTCCTCATCTTCATCATCTTCATCATCTTCATCATCTTCATCATCTTCATCATCTTCATCATCTTCATCATCTTAATCATCTTCATCATCTTCATCATCTTCACCATCTTCATCATCTTCATCATATTCGTCATCTTCATCATCTTCATCATCTTCGTCATCGTCATCATCTTCATCATCTTCATCATCTTCATCATCTTCATCATCTTCATCATCTTCATCATCTTCATCACTTCATCATCTTCATCATCTTCATCATCTTCATCATCTTCATCATCTTCATCATCTTCATCATCTTCATCATCTTCATCATCTTCATCTTCATCATCTTCATCATCTTCATCATCTTCATCATCTTCATCATCTTCATCATCTTCATCATCTTCATCATCTTCATCATCTTCATCATCTTCATCATCTTCATCATCTTCATCATCTACATCATCTTCATCATCTTCAGAGATCTTCTCTGACCTCCTCTGACCTCCTCTGGCCTTCAGAGGCCCCCTCTGACCTGTATTGGTTAGACATATAGCAGTAATGTTAACACCATCATGTTTGTCTCTAAAGGCGCTCATAGTAATGGTGACCTGGTTAGATCAACTAAAAAATTTGGCCTCAAGTCAAGGTCATTTGGTGACCCAGGTAGGTCACTTGGAAGTTTTGACATTACAAGTTTCGTCGCTTAGAAGTTTTGGGATTGGAAGTTCTTTCATTAGAAGTTTTGTCGCGAAGAAGTTTTTGCTTTGGAAGTTTTGACGTTTGGAAGTTATGTCGCTTGGAAGTTTTGCCATTAGAAGTTTTGCCATTAGAAGTTTTGTCGCTTAGAAGTTTTGGGATTGGAAGTTATTTCATTGGAAGTTTTGTCGCGAAGAAGTTTTTGCTTTGGAAGTTTTGACGGTTGGAAGTTTTGTCGCTTGGAAGTTTTGCCATTAGAAGTTTTGTCGTTTAGAAGTTTTGGAATTGGAAGTAATTTCATTGGAAGTTTTGTCGCGAAGAAGTTTTGGCTTTGGAAGTTTTGACGCTTGGAAGTTTTGTCGTTTAGAAGTTTTGCTTTGGAAGTTTTGACGCGAAGAAGTTTTTCCATTAGAAGTTTTTCCGTTGGCAGTTTTGACGCGTGTAAGTTTTGACTTGGAAGTTCTGTCGTTAGAAGTAATTTCTTAGAAGTTTTGTCGGCACACCACCGATGGGCGTCACGCGGTGAGACAACTGCGACAGTCGCCAGTGATGCAACGTGCTGGAGCTATTTATTGCTGATGCGATTGGACGCGGCTGTCAAACTCGTTTATATTTAGATCGGTGGGTTTGCTCAGATAAAAACGTTGCCATTAATCCGGCAGCTGCTGGGGCCTGATGAAAGTCTTCGAGCCGCTGGAGCTTTGTGATGTCACTGTGACCTGACCTGACATGGGATGGACACCAAATTGTACCCACATGTGGCCAAGGAATGAATGTAGAAGCACTCAAAGTTTCAAGTCCACATCGCTAAGCATTTTTATCGTATCACCGAAAAAGCCAAATATGGGGAGGAGGAGGGGGGGGGGGGGGGGACAGCGCCTCGTGGGTTAATACGACTCACTGTACTATGTAGCGTCAAGATAAGACCCAAGGCTTGATCGCCGCTACACTAAACCGAACGATTCAGAACAACTTTCAGTGTGAACAATCATTCACGGAGCTGCATGAGATCAGGCGACAGGGAAACCCACTTCATTGGCCTAAAGTGAAATATGGCGCATGGCACATGCCTTGAATCATCCGGCGCGATTCGGCTCAGTGCAGTTCATGGAGCTACACCCACGTGACGGCCGACAGAATAGCAGCCAGCGCCGTCAGACAGTGGCTGTCTGCGTGGGGAAGTCATTAAAACGCTGGCGACATCGTACAGTCTATATAATTAATTTCGCTGCTGCTGCTGGGACACCACAGGTGAAGTAGCGGTCGTTATGGCGGTTACTGAGATTGGATTGAGACGGATATAGGCTCACCATGCAATTAGGACGCGTCTCGAAAACGACGTGCAATCTACGGGGCTCCGGAGCACAGGCCGCAGCATCGGGGTCCGGTTGCCACCGGTTGCCATGACGACTTGAGCTTGCGGATGGAGCTGTGGTAATGGCTACATAACGGTCAGTGCCGGTCGGTTCTGATGCCGCGGTGACGTGTCGAAAATAATGTATAGTCTACAGAATGGAAGCATCAGACCAGTAGACGGGAGTCTGGACATACCGACGTCATCAGGGGTGGAGGGAGAGAGGGCGGTCAAGGCGGGGTGGAGGAGAGAGGCGGTCAGGGTGGGGTGGAGGGGGAGAGGGCGGTCAGGTGCCGGGGTGGAGGGAGAGAGGGCGGTCAGGGCGGGGTGGAGGGAGAGAGGGCGGTCAGGTGCCGGGTGGAGGGAGAGAGGGCGGTCAGGGCGGGGTGGAGGGAGAGAGGGCGGTGAGGGCGGGGTGGAGGGAGAGAGGGCGGTCAGGGCGGGGTGGAGGGAGAGAGGGCGGTCAGGGCGGGGTGGAGGGAGAGAGGGCGGTCAGGTGCCGGGTGGAGGGAGAGAGGGCGGTCAGGGCGGGGTGGAGGGAGAGAGGGCGGTCAGGTGCCGGGGTGGAGGGAGAGAGGGCGGTCAGGGCGGGGTGGAGGGAGAGAGGGCGGTCAGGTGCCGGGTGGAGGGAGAGAGGGCGGTGAGGGCGGGGTGGAGGGAGAGAGGGCGGTGAGGGCGGGTGGACGGAGAGAGGGCGGTGAGGGCGGGGTGGAGGGAGAGAGGGCGGTGAGGCCGGGTGGAGGGAGAGAGGGCGGTCAGGGCGGGGTGGAGGGAGAGAGGGCGGTGAGGTGCCGGGTGGAGGGAGAGAGGGCGGTCAGGGCGGGGTGGAGGGAGAGAGGGCGGTGAGGTTCCGGGTGAAGGGAGAGAGGGCGGTGAGGGCGGGGTGGAGGGAGAGAGGGCGGTGAGGTGCCGGGTGGAGGGAAAGAGGGCGGCGAGGTTCCGGGTGAAGGAAGAGAGGGCGGTGAGGGCGGGGTGGAGGGAGAGAGGGCGGTGAGGTGCCGGGTGGAGGGAGAGAGGACGGTGAGGGCGGGGTGGAGGGAGAGAGGGCGGTCAGGGCGGGGTGGATGGAGAGAGGGTGGTGAGGGGCGGGGTGGAGGGAGAGAGGGTGGTCAGGGCGGGGTGGAAGGAGAGAGGGCGGTGAGGTGCCGGGTGGAGGGAGAGAGGGCGGTCAGGGCGGGGTGGAGGGAGAGAGGGCGGTGAGGTCGGGTGGAGGGAGAGAGGGCGGTCAGGGCGGGGTGGATGGAGAGAGGGTGGTGAGGGCGGGGTGCAGGGAGAGAGGGCGGTGAGGCCGGGTGAGGGAGAGAGGGCGGTGAGGGCGGGTGGAGGGAGAGAGGGCGGTGAAGGCGGGTGGAGGAGAGAGGGCGGTGAGGCGGGTGGAGGGAGAGAGGGCGGTCAGGGCGGGGTGGAGGGAGAGAGGGCGGTCAGGGCGGGGTGGAGGGAGAGAGGGCGGTCAGGGCGGGGTGGAGGGAGAGAGGGCGGTGAGGGTGGGGTGGAGGGAGAGAGGGCGGTGAGGGCGGGGTGGAGGAGAGAGGGCGGTCAGGGCGGGTGGAGGGAGAGAGGGTGGTGAGGGCGGGTGGAGGGAGAGAGGCGGTCAGGGGCGGGGTGGAAGGAGAGAGGGCGGTGAGGGCGGGTGGAGGGAGAGAGGGCAGTGAGGGCGGGGTGGAGGGAGAGAGGGGCGGTGAGGGCGGGGTAGAGGGAGAGAGGGCGGTGAGGGCAGGGTGGAGGGAGAGAGAGCGGTGAGGGCGGGGTGGAGGGAGAGAGGGCGGTGAGGGCGGGGTGGAGGGAGAGAGGGCGGTGAGGGCGGGGTGGAGGGAGAGAGGGCGGGGTGGAGGGAGAGAGGGCGGTGAGGGCGGGTGGAGGGAGAGAGGGCGGTCAGGGCGGGGTGGAAGGAGAGAGGGCGGTGAGGGCGGGTGGAGGGAGAGAGGGCGGTCAGGGCGGGGTGGAAGGAGAGGGGGCGGTGAGGGCGAGTGGAGGGAGAGAGGGCGGTGAGGGCGGGGTGGAGGGAGAGAGGGCGGTGAGGGCGGGGTGGAGGGGGAGAGGGCGGTCAGGGCGGGGTGGAAGGAGAGAGAGGGCGGTGAGGGCGGGTGGAGGGAGAGAGGGCGGTGAGGGCGGGGTGGATGGAGAGAGGGCGGTGAGTTCAGGGCCGACCCGGCCCGGCCCGTGGCGACGCTTTTGAGAAGCTAATATCACTGCAACCGCACGTCCGATTGACAAGCGGGTTTCTTTTCTGAGTAGCCCCATCCAACCAAACCTGATTGAGACCGGTGCTGACTCATGTGGGTGACTACCACTGCACGTGGCGCGTGCGCGTGAGGGGTGTTGAAAGTGTTTTCTCGCAAAAACTCCGCAACGCCTGGGCCGATTGTGTTCAAATTTGGTGTGTGGTTAGGGACCTCTCAGCCTCCACTTATCCTAAGTCAGGGGTGAGGTGCCTCTGCACGTGCGCACGTGCACGCCCCTATTCTATATCTCAGGAACGGCTAAGCCGATTGTGTTCAAATTTGGTGTGTGGTTAGGCTCCGCCGCCACCTTCCCACAAGTCATGGGTGGGGTGCCTCTGCACGTGCGCACGTACACACCCCTATTCTATATATCAGGAACGGCTGAGCCGATTGTGTTCAAATTTGGTGTGTGGTTACTGGTTAGGGACCCTCCGCCGCCGCCTTCCCACAAGTCATGTGTGGGGTGCTTCTGCACGTGCGCACGTGCACACCCCTATTATATATCTCAGGAACGGCTGACCCTATTGTGTTCAAATTTGGTGTGGTGGTTAGGGACCCTCCGCCGCCGCCTTCCCACAAGTCAGGGGTGGGGTGCCTCTGCACGTGGCGCACGTGCGCACCTTTTTTTGTATCTCAGAAACTACTTGCCCAATCGAGTTGAAATTCGCCATACATTTCCTTCGCGCTTGCTCGTTGATCGCGACTACGGCGCCTTACCGGTACTACGACTAACCGAGTGGGCGGCCTGCCCCGAGACAGCGTGCTAATTCTCAGCTCCAATATTATTTCAGCAGAAAACATAAGATACCTTTCCATTCCTTTTAAACTCGATAAGCTGTGAAGGTCAGACTCACCTGTTCAATGTTGGTCATCAGCTGTTGTCCGACGCCATCCCGATCAGCCGGCGGAGACAATGGCACTGAAACACGTCAACAAGGACCTTATCAGCACTGAAATACGTCAACAAGACCTCATCAGCACTGACACGTCGACAAGGACCTCATCATCACTGAAACACGTCAACAAGGACCTTATCAGCACTGAAACACGTCAACGAAGACCTCATCAGCACTGAAACA
>JAXIVJ010015205.1:0-25000 GCA_036785665.1 Chirona hameri
TAAAAGTTGAATATCTTCCAAGATAAGCATTTTTTCCGGAAAAAAAAGTTCACGAACATGTTCAGCTGACCTCGCCTGACATGTAGACATACAGTTAAAGGGAATAGGTCACTTTGAAAGTTGTCTCTAAGTTCAACCATACGGTGCATCTTGAGCTCAAAACTACGAATATGACTTTGGTTTGGACAACTGATGGATATATGTGGAGAAAGAAGTAAGTTTCTCTTTCTATTTCACGAGAAATCGTACGATAGCAGCAGGCGTTACGGCTCCCCCGCTCCGCCTGACGCCAAGTACAGTCTCTGACAAGAGGCCGCCGCGCCGCCCGGGCGGCTGAGCGGATATTAACGAGGCGTCGTGACCAGAGACTACGTGCCAGAGAGTGTACCTGCCTCCGGCGGCGAGCGGCGAGCGAAAGGAACTGATCGTGGCCCGGAACAGCGGAATTGAAACCGGGCCCACTAGTCCTGTGTCGAAATTACTTAAAGGAAATAGTTCACCTTCAACATTAGTTTTAAACTGAGATAGCTGTTTTGTAGCCCATGTTGGGAAACCCCTATCTGCAGTTTTTCTTGACTGAAAAGACTCTCCAGCCGAAGATATCTGACTTTTTGGCGAAGGAATTCGGCGCATATATGATATACCGTACCGTCTGAAAGTGCCAGCACTGCCATGGAGCATGCGCAGACCAATAACGCACACCATAAAATTAATGATTTACGACCTTCTGTCCTGAATTGGCGCGATGTAGGACCATTTTTGAAAATAAAAAAAGAAACTGTATTCAAAAATATAATAAAATCGTGTTCTGAAAAAATGTCCGAAGGTGAACTATTTCCTTTAACGTAGGGAGGTAATTCTTTCACCACAACCCATTTTTAGATCTGCTCTACAAATCTGCTATCTCAGTCCAAAACTCCATATTAAAGGTGAACTATTTATTCCCTTTAAGTGTGATTCGACAATTTTCAAAAAGGTGGGACAGTCTCTGTAAAGTGGTAAAATACGCCTACGTGTCCATCATTCTGATAGGCCGCACTGCATACCCAGCTCTCCAGCCCACGCCGCGACCCGAATTAGCCGCGTGATGCCATGACTCCGATGGCTGTCGTTGGCATCAGGATGTTCTTATTAGATTGGATATCAGGTCTTTGCTCATGTTATACATGAAGAGAAAATAGAAAATAGATGCAATAGAATTGCAAAATATCGCAAAATAAATAGTAATCATGATTCATGTTATATTTGTTCAAGATCATTTTCAGGTATCAAGGGTAGGTACTCATTCAAATGCTCAGATAATGTTTGCATACTGCTCATGGCTGTGGTGCAATTGATTTCATATTTTATCTTGGACAAACTGCTCGAAAAATTAGCAGAGCGTGGTTTCGATCCACGGACCTCTGGGTTATGGGCCCAGCACGCTTCCACTGCGCCACTCTGCTGGCGGGTATCATCGTCGTTGTTCGCAGGTGACAATGAGACAGAGGGATTGTGTATGTTAAATTTTATATCGACAGTCTTCAGTTTGGACTTAACCCTCGCCAGTGCAAGGGGAAAGGGGAGATGTCACCCCTAGGTTTTTCGGGAATAACTCGCGTATTTATATCGCGTATTATTATATAACTCGCGTATTATTATAATTGCGATCAAACTTTCAGTACCCTACTTGTGAATAATTTGACACATACTTTGAAAATGTGAATTTCTACTCTCCATGACACGTGACCTATGACTTATTTCGCAAGGTCATGTCAGGCGCAACTGGCGTCCCGTAGTATCGATGCTTGTAACTTGTGCAGTTTCCGAGTGTTTGTTGTTCAGGAGCATATGCACAGGTGACATTTATGGTTTCCACTGAGATCGTGACCTCCGATGACCTGAGACGACTGTTTTACCTCTGGCAGTTTCCAGGACATTTTGTGACGCTGATTTCAAATTTGGCATCCATTTTACATAATTATATGTTCCACTGGGGTCATGCACTTCCACATGTCAACTGAGGTCACTGACCTCTGATGGCCTGAGATAACGTTTTTGGACTCTGTTAGTTTCTATGACATTTTGTGACGCTGATTGCAAATTTGGCACCCATTTTGCATAATTATATATTCCTTCACGATTCTAGCTCCATTATAATTAAATACGATTAGGACGACATCCGGGTCATTGACTGACCTTTCAGAGCCCAGAGGTCACCTAATGACCCAGGACCTCAAAATTGGGTATCAGCGGCTTCCTCACATCACAAGTAACACGCTCGTTTTTTAATCAAAGCTCTATCCTATTCAGGATCGAAACGCCAGGGGGAGTCGTACCCCCAACCCCCGCTCGGCCACGTAGGTATCGGACCCTGCACTGGCGAGGGTTAAATCACGAAACCATTAGCGAATCCAAAACGGGCAAGAAGTTGATTTAGGAGCCAAATCAAAGAAGTTAGACCCAATAAAAAAAAAATCGTGTCTCGTTTGCTTGCGTATTAAGAACAGGATTAAAACACGCTTTCCTTAGTAAAAGGTGCTTAGATTTTCTTTAAACCGCGGATCCTGTCGATATTCGACATATTTCAGTCGTTTTGGGAGCTATGTCCCCCCCCCCCCCCCCACACACACACACACTTGGGTCATCGCCTACCAGCAGAGTGGCGCAGTGGAAGCGTGCTGGGCCCATAACCCAGAGGTCCGTGGATCGAAACCACGCTCTGCTATGTTTTCGAGCCGTTTGTTCGGGATCCAACATGCGATATTTTGTGTTCGATCTCGTCAGTATGAAAAACACCACAATTGTGTTGTGACAAACACCATTAATTAAAATGGTACACGGAAACTGAACTCTTATGGTCATTCACTTGACACTCCAGATAATTTTGTATTGATCGGTGTTCAAACACTCACATTCTCAATGATCAACGGCTTCCTCACATCACAAGTAACACGCTCGTTTTTTAATCGAAGCTCTATCCTATTCAGGATCGAAACGCCAGGGGGAGTCGTACCCCCAACCCCCGCTCGGCCACGTAGGTATCGGACCCTGCACTGGCGAGGGTTAAATCACGAAACCATTAGCGAATCCAAAACGGGCAAGAAGTTGATTTAGGAGCCAAATCAAAGAAGTTAGACCCAATAAAAAAAATCGTGTCTCGTTTGCTTGCGTATTAAGAACCGTAAAACAACACACACCGTAAAACAATTCAAATTATGTTTCTTTGAGACCCGAAGTGGCTTTAGTATGATCACGTTAACTGCGGCCATAATTGGCCCCCACCCGAATATAGCGATCTACTGAAAACTCATGCCGTTGTTTTACGTAAGTGCCAAATAACCAAACCATTGGGCATGCAAGTAAACCCAAATAACATTATCATCAGAATTGTCACCGTTTTCGGTATGGGTCAATTAAAGTGGTGAAACACGCCTGCGTGCCCATCATTCTGATAGGCCGCGCTGCATACCCATGGCTCTCCAGCCCACGCCGCGACCCGAATAAGCTGCGCGATACCATGGCTCCGATGGCTGTCGTTGGCATGATTGGTTTTCCGGAGATATCGTCAGTGAACGGCTCGATTTCCGGCCGATCTCGCCCGGCTGGCGACACATTCTGAACCGCCAGCCGCATATGGCCAATGTCTGTGACAAACGACGGCTTGCCGAGTCGTCCCGGCGGATGGAGCGGTTCAAATATTGGCCGATCGCCCCTTCAGACCGAGATTTGGGCCATCGCGGCCAGCCGGCGCCGCGATGGAGCCCCTCCATCAGACCGCCGGCTGAACGGGCCCGGTTATAACGGCGTCTGTCATTCTTATCCACACCGGGACGGCAGTTTCCGGCCCCGCGTCGGTGGTGGTGAGGTAGCCGCGGAACAGTATCCTGTCCCAGTACGAGAGAGAAAAAGAGTCCCCAACGCAGCTCAGCCCGTGGACGCAGCGTGGACGCAGCGTGACGAGTGCGCCGCGGTCGGCCCCGCCCCTCAGCGCCATCGCCGGGCCACCAGCCGCCGCGACACGACGCGACACGGCGCGACGTGACGCGATAAAGCGTCGCACCGCGCGATACGGCGCGATATGGCGTGATATGGCGTGATGTGGCGCAGTGCGGCGCAGTGCGGCGAGCGGCGCGGCGCGGCGCGGCGGTGCGTGCGTCTCGCTACGCCGTATCATTTCCGCACGGCGCCTGTCAGTCGCGCCCCTATCAGCCACGACAAATGGCCACTCGCCGCTCCCGCCGCATTATAAACATGTAATCTTGGCCAATTTATAAATCGTAATTGATACAGGCAGTGTCGGTGGCGCTCGGCAGCGGTCGCGGCGCGTTCCGATCAAATGCGGCGCGTCGGCGCGCCACCACCGTCGCCGGAAAGCGGCACAGGCAGATCGGCGGAACCTCTCCGCCGCGCAGAGTGATCACAGTGAGTGATCTGTTCGGCGGGAGTTCACGGTGGCGCCTCTGTTCCAGTCACACATCAGATCCCAGCCTCGGCCGGCGATTCGATCCATGGTGGCGTCATTCGTCTTCGGTGAAACTGCCGTCCGAGCTGGGCCTCGAGCGGCCATTGAGCGGCCATTTGGGGGTGTTGTGATTAGCGCGTGCCGGTGCCGTATCAAATTAGCCCCGACGCCTCGTAGAGAACAACACACATTCATCAGTATCACATTCCACCCAGGACGAACTGGAGGAGCCGCACGGTGGTAGATTATCCGAGTCGATTCTCGTTCTCATTCGTAAGACATGCCATGTTCCGACACGATACATTATTGATCGCCATTTTAGGCAGCGTGGATACGTCTTTTGCAGTTTTCTTCATTCACATGCACCTGTTCTTCGTTTCCTAGCCCAAAGTGCCTATCTTCCCTCCTCTTTCTAAAAGTTTTCCTATGTTCTTTCCAGAGATCTTTGTTAGTTGCCTCGCTTCGTCCAAAGACTTCATCCGGACCTCTTCATCGCCATAATCACTGCTTCATAAACCTCCGTTTGCCATCATCCTTCTCGAAATATGTGCCTGCCCTCCATCCATTAAAACAAAAATCCTCTGCTTTCCATTTATCCAGAAAACATGCTTACTCTCTCTCTCTCTCTCTCTCTCTCTCTCTCTCTCTCTCTCTCTCTCTCTCTCTCTCTCTCTCTCTCTCTCTCTCTCTCTCTCTCTCTCTCTCTCTCTCTCTCTCTCTCTCTCTCTCTCTCTCTCTCTCTCTCTCGCTGAGAGAAAAGCCTCTGGGTGTTGTTCAAACAATATAGGTATCTCTGTCTGTTCTCAATGCAGGCCCTGAGACCTCAGTCTGCCCTCGCGCTGACAATCGGGCGGTGAGGCGGCTGTGTTCAGGGAATCATAGTCGGGGACAGCACCCATTTACATTCATGGAATCGGCGGCCGACGCGACACTGTTATCCGGGCCAATTTTCGTCAGGAGCGACGCGCGTCGGCTCCGACGCCCGGCGGGTAATTTTCCGGCCCACTGGCGGAGCGCCGGGCCGGCGTTGTCGGAATAGTTCATCGGCTTTGCTCGAAATAACGGCGTCCATATCTGCTGATTCAGTGTAAGTAAGCGCGGCGGCCGGCGGGCGGCGGTGCTGAAGCACCCGGCGGAGACGGCGGCCGGACGGGATCAGGCTAACGGCCGCGCCCTGGACGGATGGTGATTGGTCGAGAGCTGCTCGCGGCAGCCGACGGCAATCAGCCGCCCGGAGGATGGCGGAGAGCAGCGGCGCGAGAGAGGAAATCGACCAAAATGAAACAGAAGGAACGGAGAGATATTGCGGATTTTAGATTAAAACGGGAAATGGGAATGGGGGAAACGTAAGCTTTTACGTCAGTGTGGTTCGTCATGGGTGAGGGCAGGAAGTTTTTTTTCGGCATTACTGGGGAAATTAAACATTTTTCATACATATCCAATGACAGTTACCGAGGGAGTTGGCACGTTCTGGATTAACGATTCTCAATTGAGTGGGAATCCCGTTATTGCGTTGTCAGACTAAATTATCGTTACATAAACTGATCTTAAGCGATGCATTATAACTAACCATTACACCAATAATAACCATATTATACTAACCATATTAAACCAATGAATTGGTGTATTGGATTTGCTTTTTCTGCTCTTTTTCTGTTGAACACCATCAAAATAAGATGCATAAAATTCAAATATGCTAAACAATGGGTAGGGATCATAAACATAGAGATCATACACCCAGAGCTCTGGTACAAAACATCCATGTCATCGCGCATCATGGTAACAAATCGTCTCGAAGTTTCTGTCTGAACAAATGTTTCGTACTTTCCAAAATAATGAAAATTTGGTTTTCAGGTGCTGCTGTACCTTCCTCGGGAGTTCAGCCATTACGAACATCTCACGGAATGCTAAGGCATTCCATAAATTATAATGTTATCACGCGTCCACCAAGTTCGCGTGCGCCATTATGCAGGGTGACGCAATCATGGCACCTTACCGTACTCTGTCCGAATAATGATTAGATGTAAAGATTAAAACAATTTTGATTATAGGGAATGTTTCACCTTTCTGAAAGTTGTCAAATATATGCTGGTTGTAGTCTAAAATATGAAGTGTTGAAAACGATAGTGATATTTTTTCTCTCGTAAAGTCACCTAACTTTATACATTTGTTTTGCATTTGGGATGATGACGTCATTATTGAGCTATAGAACTATAGAAAAAACTTGCAATCGTTTCACACAATTCTGACGACTTGAACACAAACATTGTGGAACTGTGTCTTCTCCTACACAGAACACAATGACGAGTGCGAGGCATTGCGATAGCTCAATATTGATTAAAAAGCAAACAATCCAAACTGAGACTTCAAACAACGTGAAAAACTTAAACTTGGATCGTAACCTATATCGCGTTGGCCGTTGTTTACATCGTACTCGCCAAGGCTCGAGCGATACAGGTCGTCTGACTTACAGGACCAACCATCTTGAAGTGGCTGTCAGCCAATGAGCGGCGGCATTACCATAGACCCATTCTGAAAATTTGAAATGCAATTGCTTAACCCGGCATTGGCTGAGGTCTCAGCCGAACGCCATTGGCTGGTGGGGGGGGGGGGGGGGCGTTTTTCGCCCACTGGTTATCTTCCGAACCAATAACCGCAGCGAGACGCACAAGACGGCAATCGAAATCTCTCAATGAGACGCATCCAAAGCATGCACGAAATTTTACAAATAAGGTCACATGTCAGGTCATGGTCAGGTCAAAGATAAAGTTGAGATATTTTAGTTTTTTGGCCATACTTTCCATCGAAAGTCTTAGATTGCGACTATTATCACACAAAGTGCTCTCAAAGGTATAATACATATCCCGCATAAGCAAAACTGAAATTGTAAGCAAAGGTCAAGGTCAGTCAGGTCACAAAAGGTCACAGGTCTACGAAAGCCATGCGACACATGTTGTATGGGTTATTTTACACGCATAATTCGATAGTAGCAGTCATTTTCACAATCTGTCACCATATAAGGTCAAGGTCAGGTCAAATAAGGTTAAAATTTGAAATTGATAAATGTCTGTGTCTAGGTCTAGTAGTGTTGTGTCTGTGTCTAGATTAGTGTTGTCTCAGAAATATAATGCTGGCATTGATTTGTTTGTATCTGGTCACTAAAAACAAAAAACGCAATTTCACAATATGACGCCATGAGTTACTCATACTTAGGGAGCGATAAGTCAGTCAAAAATAAAGATATTGCTTTTAAATTTGGTTTGAGTATTGTCCACATGTGATTCTTCAGCATATCTTCCGGTGTTTTGAAAATGTTTGAAAATGTACATTTTTAGGGGTTTGTTTGTCAAAAACATTGTTTTTTTCATTTTCGGGGTAAAAAAACAAACAAAATGTTCACAAATTCGAGGTAGCTATTTTGTAGCCCTTGCAATTTATATCTTTCTATTTTGTATTGCATTTTGCTTCAAATATGGTATTTGTACGGCCTGCTAAAGTTTAACCGAGTTTTGTGTCAAACTCGTATGTAGTGACGTCACTAAATTCGCTATATTTCAAACAAATTTCGACGAAATTACTTTATTTTGCACAAAAGACGTATAATTCATGTAGCAGAAGGTATCTGAAGTTTCACGTTGATAACTCTTATTAGTTTATGAGCTATTGCGAAAGTCCGTCAGTGTGGGGGAAGGGGGAGAAAAACGCCCCCCCCTTCCCCCCTCAGCCAATGGCGGGTTAAAAAAATCGGACAAGTTTAGGGGAAAATGACCTTAATAATTTAGACATTTTAATAACGGTCAAAGATAATGGCTATCTCAGTTCAAAACCAATACAAAGGTGAAATTAAAGCATACCGTTCACGTCTTCTGCTCAATTATCTTTTTGCTGTCCCTCGTCAGCAACTAGCATTTGCACGAGCCTGACTTTTATTTTATATTAACTTCTTAAGTTAACATCTTGACTCCGACTTGAAAGTAACCACCCAAACTGTGTCAGCTTACAAGGCGCAGTGGGTCAGATGGGCTCCAAAACCGGTCGTCGGAAGAACAAGCTAAAATTATGTGTATTTGGACCTGAAATCGAAGCCTAGTCATATGTACATAATGATATAATGATGTATGATATAAATGTACATAATGATACAATATCACCCCTCCTTTCACCCCTTCCCCTTCCCCTCCCTACACCCCTCCCTTTACCCCCAAAAGTACATACTGTTAAAAGTCCGAAACTGAATTAATTTGTATTTGAATTCAACCACCAAATATATCTTGCCAGTCAACATTTCAGTGAAGCAAATATGTTTGTGGTTACATTTAGGGGAGAGGGAACCCTAGAGGTGGAGTGAAGGGCAAAATGTCTCCATTTTCAACCAGGAAATGCACTCTTTTACCTCTTGAACAGAAAGGGGTACCAAGCACATAATTGCAATATTGTGAATGTTCGGACCATCCTATGTCGATGACCTAGTCATTTGCTGAAAAGCAAAAAAAGAAGAAATGATATGTATTAGTTAAGTATACGCGTGTTAAGTATACTCAACACGCAAACTCCATTGCCACTAACGCGCACTGGAGCCCCCTCCCCCCTGAGACCTCCGAAAGTATGAGAGCTATAGCAACCAAACTTACAGGATGGGTAGCTGCTATGATGATCTATATTTTCTAAAATGTGGGTGGCCTTAGGTTACCTTCAAGGTCAAATGAGGTCACGGGGGTCAAAACAAGGCTTTTTGTAACTTGACCTCTACGTGACGTTATAGGTCACCATAAGTGGGGTCAATGAGATGTTTCTGACATCAGGTTACCCAGAGATGCCGAATGGCGTTTGAATCGTCCCCCTCCGACTGCTGGTTCCTGAGATATCGCTTCGCCGACCGCGATCCTCGCCGCCATCTTCGATTTAAAATCCATATAACTAAAAAATTCAGCGACCGATTTTCAATTTTTGGTGTCAAGCGATCCGCTATTGTATTGGCTTAAATGTCACGAAGTAGCAGTGGCTTGCCTTTTATCGTTTACTAGTTATTTACGACAAAACTGTGGGGGGGGGGGGGGGGCACAAAAGTGCCCCCCCCCCCCCCCCCCCCCTCCGGTGCGCGTGTTAACTAAACTGCGTCTTCGCCAAATGTCATGCATGCTATGCGTTTTTTTAATAATTATAGATTCCATGCATCGAATTACCTATCAAACATTTAGGTATATATTACAATTACCCAGACTGCTTCTGACTTTCATTCTCTGTAGGCAACTCACCTGAGGTCACTATTTGAAGACATAAATTAATAATTATATCCAACGTACCCACTTGGAAAATTGAATACGCAATTGAATCTCCTTTTTTAGTCCCTAACATTTTTTTTTTAAATATTTTTTTTACAACATATTTTTATAACATATTTGTTTTTGCTGGCTAGCTCTTCTAGTTCTCGAGATTTAGACAGCTTTGTTAAGGACACCCATATATGGCTGAAATTTTAACTTCGGTGACCTCTGGTGACCTCAATATTCACCTGACCTAAAAATTATATGTGTACTTTCGATGGAGCTTGTCTCGAGCTATCCAAAGTTCTTTTCCGCTTGTCGCTACGTTGCGCAGTTTTTGAGAGAAATACATAAATAAATCCCTTCATTGATGAAGTTTTCTCCCTGCTGATCGCGAGGCTACTGGCAAATAATCATAAATGCTTAATTGGCGCAAAAACGCGCAGGTGATCTCTGCATAATCTGAAAGAGCACACTTTAAACTATATGTGCGCACACAAATTATGGCGGGACCTGGTGGGACTCATTTCGTATGATTATGGTTATTGCTCGGATATGTTTTTACTAGCAATAATGCGATACAAATTGTTATATCCGTGAAAGTACCAGATAAAATCCCAGATGCTGACTGTGAATAAATTGTTGGTAAGCCAAAACACGCACTTTAATTTGGTCCACTACCGATTGCCATGCAATCAACTAGTTTGCCACAGAGGTCCCGTTTAAAAGGACTATCCCACCTTAACATTATATTTGAGTTGAGATAGCCATTTTGATGGGTTTGCATTGAAATTAATTATGGTAGCAGTTAAAACAACCACAATGATCTAATCAAAAAGATATTCGACTTTGATTTTGACATCTGTAAAAATAAGGCCCATGTGTATTTGAATAGGGTCTCTAAACCGACAGCGCCGACCCTCTTTACCCAACTGGTAATGCTAGTCGATTTGTTTTAAGGTCAGCCTTGGAATATTTTCGTCTTTCATTTCTCGATCCCGGGTGGTTTGCAATCTAGAGGCTAGCACTATCAGCTGGAGTTGATGCAGCAGTTGGCCGCCAGGGACCGCCAGTGAGCCAGGGTGTTATGACGTCGCAAGCAAATGGTACCGGTTAAATATTTAACGCTAGATATTTATTTATTTATTTATAAATAAATAAATAAATATTTAGTGGTACCATTTGCTTGCGACGTCATAACACCCTGGCTCACTAGCGGTCCCTGGCGGCCAACTGCTGCAACAACTCCAGCTGATAGTGCTAGCCAATCTAGACACCGGGTAGTTCGCTTTTTCTTCGCAATAGATGTCAACAAAAAAATGGGCCATACATTTGGCAGCACAAAGGATTTCCCTGTTATGAAAACAAAATCATATGACGTCACCAACCCAGCTTTCCGCTTAAAACTAAAGTTGAATATCTTCCGAGATAAGCAACTTTTTCGGGAACAAATTTCACGAACATGTTCAGCTGACCTCGCCTGACATGAATACATACAATTAAGTGTGATTCGACAACTTTCAAGAAGGTGGGACAGTCCCTTTAAAGGAAATAGTTCACCTTCAACATTAGTGTTAAACTGAGATAGCAGTTTTGTAGCTCGTGTTGGGAAACCCCTATCTGCAAGTTTTCTTGACTGAAAAGACTTTCCAGCCGAATATATTTGATTGTTTGGCGAAGGAATGCGGTGCTGGCGAAAGAATGTTGTGCTGGTTCTAGCCCGGGCAGAGGCTATACCGTCAGCCAATCAGCTTGTATGTATGTATGTATGTATTAACGTAAACAGACCGTTCCACACGACAGGGTTATTCTTCGGTCTTCCATACATGAACATAAACATGAGTGAGCTAAAACAGTAAAAAGTGAGCTAAAACAGTTTGCCCTGTTTTGCCGACATCGTAAAATTATTGAGCAATGTAAAATCTAATGGGCGACACTGCATTCAAAACACACTGAGATTAAATATGCGCATTGTATGAATGGCTAGCCCTATACAAGAATGTGCGCTTTCCGTGATTGTTTCTAGGTCGAGGCAAGGAGGCCATGTTTCGATTGTCGGGTATCACGCTCCAGTATTTCGTAGTTGAACTGGATGCGCGACGCCAACGACGAAGGTTTCGCTCTAGTTATAACCTTATGCAACATGCACAAGTCAGAGTATTTTACTAAATCTAACGCATTTAGCCAACCTAATTCACGCAATACATCAGAGATGTGGTCGTATTTCCTGCGTCCTGATATGACTCGTGCGGCAAAATTTAAGATTTTTTGGATGTTCTTAAGAGACGTCACACTGGCACTGCCATACACTTGTACACAGTATCTCACATGTGATAGCACCAGACAATCGACAATGCGCGGCAACACTTGCGCGGCAACGCTTGCAGCTGGTGCTAGCAAGCAAACCGCCGGCCGCCGGTTGGCACATTTCCAATGCGGGTCTATCCTTACGCGACTACTTTCGAATCTGATTGGCTGAACCATTGTTTACATTCGCTTGACGTCAGGACTCTGACTCAGAGAGTATGCATATAGTTTTGATAAACAATACAAATGTACGGCCTTCTGGCCTGAATCGGCGCGATATAAGGCCATTTTTGGTAATATAAAATAAATTGTATTAACAAATATCATCAAATCGTGTTTGGTAACAAATTTCCAAGGTGAACTATTAACTATTATTATCCTATTATTATCCTTTAAGCAGGGTTTCAGCAGTACACCTTCTTGCCTGTCTCTACTAGATCCTGAGCATAGCATGTGTTTAGTTTTGTTTTACTGCGAAATCGTTGTCTGGGAGGAAAAAAAGATATCACTATTGGAGGCCTTGAACAATTTAGATTGTTTTAGACATAATTGAGTCGTGTAGAACCTATTTGGATTTTCGTTCCATGACCGCTTTTGGAGCCCATCTGACCCATATTGCAAGGCCGGCTCCCTCCCCGTCAGCAGAGTGGCGCAGTGGAAGCGTGCTGGGCCCATAACCCAGAGGTCCGTGGATCGAAACCACGCTCTGCTAGGAAGCGAATGTTTTCCACCATGTCTGCCCTTGGGGATTGGCTAATGACTGAGGTGTTGCTTTTTATTTGTAAGACTTATATAGGAAGACATTGATAAAAATAGGGCTGCTGTTGATAAACTCAGGTGCCGCGCACTGCCGGGGATCCCCCTCCCCCACCCACCTCCCGCCCCTGAGCTTTGCATGAATATCGGAAAAACAGATTGCCAAATTTGGCACAGCTGTTTGGGCATCAATTACTCACATGGCGTTATTTGTTTTTACCTCAGGTCATCTCATGTCAGGTCACCAGGTCAAGTCAAGTGACCCCACATCCAAAACAGTTTGCGGTCGTGCCACAGCCAAAGTGATTGACCGAACGGTTTGAAACTCAGAGGATGTTGTCAGGTCATAAGTAACTACAGTTTGTTTATCTCGAATTTGTAATATCGATGACCTAATGTCAGGTCGATTTCGTGACCTCCCATTAAAGGTCAATGGGGAAAAGGAAAGCACGTATACATCTATATGAAATGGCTAAATTTGACCAGTTTTCACCAGATACACCACTCTTGTGCCAAATGCAAAGCCCCATGCCACATTTCTGTTCTTTGACCTTTACAAGGGCAATTCAGGTGATCCAGCAGGTCACGTATGGCTTTTCTTCAATAACTCTTTACCAAATTAAGGTAGAGCAATGAAGTTTTCACCATTGTATTTTGCTTGCCGAGACAAATCAATTACCTGACCTTGACCTGACCTCAGGTCAGGTCAATTTCTAGATATGACCTAACTAGGTCATCCAATATATCATTTGATGCGTCTCGACGAGACAAACTCATTGGTGAAAACTGTTTTACTCTATAATTATGCTGTCAAAAGTTATTATTTAATTTAAAAAAATCGACGATTTGTTAATGTTTCAAATTCAATGGCTTCTGCTGACCTAACTATTGACCTTAGATCAATTCTGATGACACTTCAGTGACAGAAAATTCAATTAATTTTCGAATGCTTTTTGTCAAGCGTCGGTAGCTCTTTTAGTTATCGAGATACCAATAGACGGTTTTAATAAACACTCACATATAGCCGAAATGGGATATTTGGTGACCTCTGGTGACCTCAATATTGACCTAACCTAAAACAGACCGATATGTTTTCCATAGAGCTTGTCTCAAGCTATCTAACGCCGTTTTCCGCTTGTCGCTACATTGCGTGGTTTTTAAGATCTGGGGGGGGCGGAAGTCACCCCCCCCCCCCCCGCCGGCAGTTCGTGGTTGACGAGAACCCCTGGCAGTGCGTGGGTTAAGTTGTAATTTAGCAGATAGGAAACACTCTGACGCATACAAGTACACTGCAAATAACAACAATGTTATGATATGCATAGGTATCGATCACGGGAACATGTCAGTTGCAATAGATCACTACCCGTTGGTTGAGCACTTAAACAATGTTATGATATGCATAGGTATCGATCACGGGAACATGTCGGTTGCAATAGATCACTACCCGTTGGTTGAGCACTTAAACAATGTTATGATATGCATAGGTATCGATCACGGGAACATGTCAGTTGCAATAGATCACTACCCGTTGGTTGAGCACATAAACAATGTTATGATATGCATGGGTATCGATCACGGGAACATGTCAGTTGCAATAGATCACTACCCGTTGGTTGAGCACTTAAACAATGTTATGATATGCATAGGTATCGATCACGGGAACATGTCGGTTGCAATAGATCACTACCCGTTGGTTGAGCACTTAAACAATGTTATGATATGCATAGGTATCGATCACGGGAACATGTCGGTTGCAATAGATCACTACCCGTTGGTTGAGCACATATTAGTTTGTTTGGATGAACTGTCTTTACCAATGCTTTCTGATATTTCGTCCTAGCATGACGTGTCAAGTTGCAACCATTTATAGATGGGTATACCTATTATTTATAGTCAGTCATTTATAGTTATTTAGAGACTGAGTTGGCACATAACAAAACAGTCAGGCGTCAACAGTTAGGAGTTAAGTATGCAAATAATGATACAGAATACGTCTTCTGACTTGTTTTGATTGAGCAGACATAAACTTCTACCTATAGGGCACTACAAATGGCATGCATTGTTATTCGCTGGTGTTTTTGAATATGTAGTAATCACTAAGCAATAAGTAAATCATGGAGCGACAAAGTGCGTGCATCCAACTTTGTAAACGATAATCTGTTATGTTGGGAGCACAAAGCTGATGCAAATAACGTTGCTGACAATCCAATTGCTGCTCAATCTTATTGGCGTTGAGTGAAAACGTCTCTAAGCAATACACTCAGTGAATCATCATCTTCTAGATATGACCACTCCGGTGATTTTGTCTTATGCATCTTCCTCACGCATGCGGTAACATTTAACTTCCACACACCTTTTTCTGCGAACACTGCAGACCCGGCCGACAGCAGCCGGCCGGAGTGACGCGTCTGTTCAGAGTTCTGCTGTCAGCCGGTGGCAGCGCGCGTAAAACAATCCTTTGATTAATCGCTGCCGGCGCCTGGCGGCCTCCGTATAACAAAGCTCGCCCACTGCGCCGGCCGGGGGAGCGTCACCGAATTCGCCGCGGCCGCTCAGCGGTCCGATGGGGCGCGATTATCCCCCTATCCGGACGCAATTTGTCGGCAATTTCACTTGCAAAGCAGAAGAGTTGGTCGCGTCTCGGCCAAGATATGTTTGTTGAAAAGATTTAGTCTCGGAAACGAGCGAGGCGGGTTTGTATCATTAAATGGGATCAAAAGATTGAACTTCAAACTGTGACCGGATTTATGGTAATGAGCTGGCGGCACGTCGGCCGGCCGACCCCAATCAAAGGGGAGGCAGAAGACAAAGGGTGCGTCCGCATGACAGCAGGAACGTGGCCATCCGACACGCTAATAGGCGGCCGCTATAATTCAGCCGCCTCCTCCTCTTAACTCTCCCCCATTCTCCGCTCTCCTGCCCTCCCGCTCCCCCAGCGCGCTCTCTCCCGCTCTCCCGCTCTCCCGCTCTCCCGCTCTCCCGCTCTCCCGCTCTCCCGCTCTCTCGCTCTCTCGCTCTCTCGCTCTCTCGCTCTCTCGCTCTCTCGCTCTCTCGCTCTCTCGCTCTCTCGCTCTTCCGCTCTCTCGCTCTCTCGCTCTCCCGCTCTCCCGCTCTCTCGCTCTCTCGCTCTCTCGCTCTCTCGCTCTCTCCCTCTCTCGCTCTCCCGCTCTCCCGCTCTCTCGCTCTCTCGCTCTCTCGCTCTCTCGCTCTCTCGCTCTCTCGCTCTCTCGCTCTCTCGCTCTCTCGCTCTCCGCTCTCTCCGCTCTCCCGCTCTCCCGCTCTCCCGCTCTCCCGCTCTCCCGCTCTCCCGCTCTCCCGCTCTCCCGCTCTCCCGCTCTCCCGCTCTCCCGCTCTCCCAAGCTCCCGCTCTCATGCTCTCTCGCGTGCTCACTCTCCAGCGTCTCTGTCCCTCTCTCTCCGAACCCCGCGCGGGTGGCACAACGATTCGTTTCTCCGCCTGTTTTCCTCACTAAATCGGCGAAAACAGTGGCTTCTGCTTCACACTGTACCACCCAGGCGCCACTTTATCTCGGCCATCGGCGGAATGTAAACTCTCCAGAGGCCCGGTGATTAATGCTCTCGCGACCGATTCCGATGGTCCGCCGAAGAAAGACCTGTTTTGGAAGGAGAACAGGAGGGGGCGGAAGGCCACCGGGCCAAAGGGTGGCCCGGCGCCCCGCCGTTGGGAAAATAAAGCCAAATTGGCCGTGATCGATGGCGTAGGCGAAGGTGAGCATAGCTGCGTACAATGGAACACCCAAGTGGGTGTCACTGTGGCGCATTCTTGTGCCGGCTGCGGGTGCGAGGATGAGAGGCAGCTCGTCGCCCGGGCGGCCCGACAGCTGCGTTAAGGACGCGCCCTTTGTGGGTGGCGCAGCTCCAAATTAACTCAGCCGTCCTGCTGTCAGTCCAGTGTCGACTCGCCGTCCGCTGTCCATAACGAGCGACAGGATGACCGATTCTGGGGTCGGTCAGCTGCCCGGCGCGCGAGCCGGGCGGGCCGGCTAGTCTCGCAGTTATTCTGCCTCTCCATCCCGACACCCCGGGTCGTTCCAGCTGTGTCCATGTTCCGGGCCGGGCCGACCCCGGCTGCACCTGGCTCACTGTGGGGCTGTGTACCCCGCCTCACGGCAGCCCTCCCGTCGTACCTGGCTCGTGTCACGGCGTGGCTGTGGTCTGTGTTATCGCGCCTGGAGCGCCACTTTCTGACCAGGGGATCGCCGGTTTCTGACCGGGTGAGCGACAGCTTCTGACCGGGGGAGCGCCAGCTTCTGACCGGCGGAGCGCCAGTTTCTGACCGGGGAGCTCCGCTCTCTGACCGCGGGGAGCGTCAGTTTCTTTCTGACTGCGGAGAGCGCCAGCTTCTGACCGCGGGGAGCTCCAGTTTCTGACCGCGGAGAGCGCCAGCTTCTGACCGCGGGGAGCACCAGTTTCTGACCGGGGAGTGCCAGTTTCTGACTGCGGCGAGCGCCATCTTCTGACTGCGGGGAGCGCCAGTTTCTGACCGGGGGAGTGCCAGTTTCTGACTGCGGGGAGCGCCGGTTTCTGACCGGGGGAGCGCCAGTTTCTGACCGGGGGAGTGCCAGTTTCTGACTGCGGGGAGCGCCATCTTCTAACTGCGGGAGATAGGATCGCGGCCGAGCCGGGCGACTATTTTGACGCGGCCCTATCGGCGCACGTCATAACAGCGGGGACAGAGCAGGCCGTTTGTCAGAGGCACCTCCGCTGAAGGAGAGGGCCGAGATGGAGCCGCCGACGGCTGGTTCCGGCGGCACCACGCAGACATGGCAGCTGTTGTCACCAGTGGTGCTGTTTGTACAGAAAGGAAAACTAACCGAACGATGTACAACAATGTTTGCGTTCTGATTCTGAGTGGGAAATTGGTTAATGTAGTTAATGAAGCTTGAAAGGTTTCTTGAAGTCTGAACTGGTAAATCATTAATTAGTAGAGGCGCGAAGGGTTTGCTTTGGGAATTTATATGTTTTATCGCCATTTGTTTTGAGAAGTGATTCGTTTAACTGGCTAAGTTCTTACATCTAAGGGCGATTAGATGCTAGAATAGCCAAACGAGGACAGTGCTTTGGATCCATGAACTGTTGTCAGTTCATCAACTTATCAAATGCATGTGAACTTGTTTACGGATTACCAACTTGATTGTTCTCATGGTAATTTTGCCTGTGACTCTGTGTGATGTCACAATTTGTCCAAAATGTTAAATGCCCAAAAATGTATTGCGCCACATTTGGGAATAATCAAGGCATCACGTGGTAAAAACGTTTGACAAATGGGCATTGAGTGGCTAACTATCTAGTGGCACAATATCGAGTATCGGCTTCAAAATTTCGATTGGTAAGTGAGTTTCTGAGAAGTTGGATATTTTTCGCTTATGACGAAGAAGTTTCGCCGGTGAACATAAATTTTCCTGTTAAGATGGTACAACGATTGGTAACGTGATCCCAGCGTTTCTTGTTGAATGCTGACTTATATTTCTTTGTATGCTATGCTACTACATTGAACGTCTGTTTAATTTTTAGTTAAAGTTAAATGAAGCTATAAGGGGTAACAAGAAGAAGAAAAATTTAACATACAGGTTTTTGAATGCAAATGGTGAGTGTTCCTCAAACAAGGAAGAAATAGCTGAATCATTCAATACATTTTTCACATCAATAGGTAATAACCTCCAACAGGAAATACCTCCTAGTTATTTAGATCCCTTCCAGTACATTTTTGCCCAACCTGAACATGTCTTTGATGTAATTAGTAATACTAATTAAATTAATTAGTGCATTTTGTAAATGTTTGTTAGGTAAATGGGGTGTTTCCTGATGCATTCAAGATTGCCATTGTTAAACCTATCTTCAAAGCTGGGGATAAAAGTTTTCAATAATTATAGACCCATAAGCATATTAACTTATATATCAAAAATACTTGAAAAAGTTATACATAAGAGAATTACATCATATTTGCATGAAACAAACATACTAAGTAAGTGCCAATATGGCTTCCAAAGAAATCGGTCAACGTATATGCCTTTTTCCTACTTCAGGAGACCATAATAGGATCTTTTGAGAAAGGAAGCTTAGTTTTCGAAACTTATTTAGACCTGAAAAAGGCATTTGATACTGTAGACCATTCAATCTTATTGGGAAAATTAGAGAAATATGGATTTACCAATTCTTCTCTTATCATTATCAACTCATATCTATCAAACAGGCAACAGTTTGTTAATTACAATGGAGTGAGATCCTCATTACAACCAGTGAAGATAGGAGTACCACAGGGATCAATCCTTGGGCCACTCCTCTTTCTGCTGTATATAAATTATTTTCCTAATATCAGTACAAACATTAAGTTCCCTGTATGCAGATGACACTGCCATTTTCATTGAAGTTAATGAGCTTAACACACTACAACGTCTCATTGATAAGGAATCAACACATATTTGCAAATGGCTACAAATAAATAAACTTGCTCTCAATCCTAAAAAAAACTATTTATCAATTGTATAAGAACACAAAAATAAAAAAATATTGAACCAAAGTTAAGAGCCCAACTTAATAATGTCATCATAAAGGAGAAAAATAATGTTAAGTATCTACTATCTAGGAATGTACATTGACAACAGTTTGAAGTGGTCACATCACATAGATCACTTGTCCTTCCTAATAAGTCGAAATATAGGAATAATCAATCGATCCAAATATAACCTGAATAAACAGTCTTTGGTGCTGCTTTACAATGCTCTTGTCCTACCGTACATCAATTACTGTTGTCTTGTGTGGGATTTACTTATCCTACATATGTAAATAAGATACAAATTCTCCAAAAACGATCATAAGAATTATCGATAATCAACATAGACAGGCACACTCAAATCCTACATTTATAAGCCTTAATCTACTTAAAGTATTTATAAGCCTTAATCTACTTAAGCATTGCTAAACAACAGCTTATATCAGTAATGTTTAGAAATTTTACGGAAGCCTTCCCGTAGAACTTGATGCCCTATTTACATTGTCGGACACCCCAAGCATTGCATTAAGAAATAGGCGTCATTTCAACGAAACTTTCACAGAAAAGCTTTATCGTACCAGAGTTGCATCATGGATTGGTCCTAGACTATGGAATTCCATTATAACACCTCAACTCCATTCAGCAAACATGAGTCATATATCTAAGGAATGCATCAAAAAAATAGTAAAGAACATTTCCTCCAGGCATATATAAACTTAGATACATTAACATAAACAAACAACATAATCATGCATGAACGTACATAATGCATACATAAACATAGTAATTCAGGGATGGAGGTTTATATTGGTTCTGTCCAATATGAATACCTCTATTTCTCCTCTACTTTCTTGAAGCAGCATTAATTTGATATTACCTCATATACGAAAACCACCTCGACTAACCGGCGCTGGAACCCGATGAGACCAAACAGCAACAAGCCTTGCTTAGCTGGGAGGACTCACCGGGTTCCGGCAAAGACCTGCTTACCTCGACCAGGACCTGCCTTGCCCAATGCCCAACCTGTATGAATGAAAGTGTATCCTGCCTCACCGCCTGGCAAACCTTTCTTGGTAGCAACGAGATCAGGGCAGCAGACAGTGAGGCAAACACTTGCGATCCTTACTAACTCGGTAACGTGTGTGCGAAAGTGAGAATGTAAGATTCCCAGGGGCGTAGCTGGGGGGCCTAGGGTGTGCCCCCCCCCCCCCCCCCCCCAAAAAAAACACTTTTTCGTCGGTGCAAGCTTTCCAATTGACACGACGTTCTTCTTTAGGCGAATAACAAGTATGCCAAATTTCATTTCGATCCTTTGAGTTTTGGTTGCCCCCCCCCCCCGGGCCTCCGTAAGTTGTTGACCCCTACCTAAAAGGTCAAAAATCGAAGTCGTCGTACATACCTCTGCGTGTCCTCATTTAAAAGCTTTTGTCGAGTAGAATAAACTTTAATTCAGTCGAAATGCTCTAAATTTAAGTTTGCGTTCTATGAGACATAAACAGAGCCCAAAAGCAAGCCTTCAATGGAGCTCTTTTGAAGGCTTGCTTTTGGGCTCTGTTTATGTCTCATAGAACGCAAACTTAAATTTAGAGCATTTCGACTGAATTAAAGTTTACTCTACTCGACAAGAGCTTTCAAATGAGCACACGCAGAGGTATGTACGACCACTTTGATTTTTGACCTTTTGTGAAGGGGTCAACAACTTACGGAGGCCCGGGGGAGGGGGACCAAAACTCAAAGGATCTAAATGAAATTTGGCATACTTTGTATTGGCCTAAAGAAGAACGCTGTGTCAATTGGCAAGCTTGCACCGACGAAAAGGTGTTTTTTTTTACACCTTACTGGGGGACAGTCACTTGCTGATCTCAGCAGCGACTACTTTCTGCCTTCTTATTTTTGACCACAGCTAACACACCACAGTCCTCCTCTCTTCATTTGCTTTTTGATTTCTTCTTCCATTTCTTAGCTGGGAGTGCCGCGACATTTTCTCTTTTGTTCTCTGGTGTTAACGTAAGGTGATGTGCGTCGTTGGGATAGAGGGCTCCTGGTCATCCGATAGAGTGCTCCTGGTCATCTGTTCATAGGTGGCGACATAGAATAAAAAAATTATGAATGTGACATTTTTTCTTATCGTACATATTTTTCCTTTTGATATGTCATTCGATACTCTGCAGTCAGTACACTCGCTATTTTAAGATCAACTCAGCTAAGAATACCAAAAAATCAATGAAGCAGCCTCTGGTGAAAGTTGCTATATAAATTATAAGTCATTTAGGTAAAATAAATTTGTTTCTTGATATAGTACTTAAATTATCAATCACATTTCGAAGTCCAAAAAATCACTCCTCGAAAAACAATAAACTCGAACCAAAAAACTCACAAAAGCCCAAAGATCTTAAGCAGCCTACAGTACAATAACATGTAAGAATATCGGTATAGAACTGGTAGAGCTCACTGGTCTGAAAACAGTTTGGCAAAACTCTTTTACGCAACTTAGTTTCACATAATAGTAAATCCACTGATCCTGCCTTAAGAAACCGGCCCTTACCGACCTTACCTTACTGACTGAGACCCGCAGAATCCTCTCTAGAAACGTGATGCTATGACATACGTCACAACACCGCTCGTGCCGCGCCGGCCCGCACGCACGCGCGCTAAAAGGCACAGCGATCATTAGATAGGCCACAGGCCGCTATTGTTCCTTTCGTCCCGTCCCGTCCCGTCCCGTCCCGTCCCGTCCTGTTCCTGCCCGGCCCGGCCCGGCCTGGCGCGTCTCGGTCGCTTTTCTCCGCGGCTACTTTCACGGCTCGAGCGGCTCGAGCGGTCTGACCACGACTGCTCCCAATCAGATCGGCTGCACCAGATAGCGCCCGCACAGAGCAGAGCACCGGCCGAGATCATTTGGCGAGGCGGCCCCGCCGGATTACTGCCTCTTAGGCGGATCCTTTTCATGCTCCACTTAGGTGGTGAATGTTATCACGGCCGTAGACGGCCAATGTCGGTCGGCTCGGCCCGGAGTAAGCCGGTAAGTCGCCCGATTCCTGCGGCCGGGCAAAACGGATTTCTCGCCGGGTGACAATGCTGGGAATGCGCCTTTCTGCTGCGAGCTGAGTCGGGTCTAATGGTGCTATTGTGATGACAAAACGACGGCGTCCGAGGCACCCCTTCCGAACGCCTTTTTGCTGGTGTTCAGTCATGTTTGGGCCGGCACACTGGGGTTCCGGCCACTCGAGATCGCACTCGCCTCAGGTGAGCGGTGCTGAGTAAGCGTGAGTTTGATAAACATTAACTAGCCCTCAGTGTATCACTGAGTGCCTGGCCCAACGCTACTCCTGCAGAAGGCTCGTTAATTTTCCACAAAAACCTCACCTAGCCTGTGGGTGTTGGGGATTTAGGGTGTTTTAGCGCATTGAAGCTTTTTAGCGCCCACCCTCATCTAGCTTACGGACGCAAATCTCGCCAGGGCTGAACCAATCTTAGCCAGTCCAATCTCCACCCGACCACCGCTGCATCTCGTCTGACATGACACAGCCCCTCTCCTCTTCTTCTTAGTTGCATGACATGCAGCAGGCGACCCGCCGGCCAGCCGGCCGTCACTGCGCCATTATCGCCGACGGAGCGCCGCATCTGTCAGCCGGCGCGGCGCGGCGGTCGCGGAGCGGCCCCCCGCGCGCCGATCGCCGCCGCGCCGGCTTCGGCGTGAATAAATAATGCGACGACAATCGGCACCCCGCGCCAGATTCGTCATCGTAACGGGCGGCGCGCGGCGCGGTGGCGGCGCGGGGCGCATACTAACGCGCCCGCTGATTGGTGGTATTTATTATGCCGCCAGGGGGCCGCCAGGGGGCCGCCAGGGGGCCGCGGTCAGGTCAACGTGGCACCGCTACTGCTGACCTCGTTATTCATTCGTTTCGTTGTTTGTTATTCGTTATTCGTAGTCATGTTACTCAGCTGGCGGCTCTCGATCAGTTCAGGCGTCGCTCAGTTGGTCCGTGGGAATATTTATCCTGCTGGTTTTTTAAACAACGCTGATGTTCACAACTGACTGACACGACACATAGGAAAACAGCAGGCAGATCATCTTCACCTTCAGGGGTCGGGAGCGGCTTCACTGGTGGATCGAGCGGAGAGCAACAGCAATACCGTTGTCTCAGCAAAAAGGCAAAAATACTACTTGGTCCTAGCCTAAGGAAATATTTCACCTAACAGCAATAGGTCAGATATTACAAGACATGGGCTTGTGGGTGGGTTTTCCAGGTAAGTTAATTTACAAGTTTGATAGGGTACTGATAGGGTACTCAATAGTTCGAGAAGGCGTGACTTAAGAGTAGACAGATAATTCGTCCGGATGCCTTCCTTAGTTTTACTTTTGTGTTGCTTTTGTGAGCAAATTGATGAAGTTTAACAAGACAAGTGTAGGGGTTGACTGGTCGCTTAACAGAAGCAAAAACAATCGGCTCGGGATTGGTCGCAACCTGTGAACAGTTGCAGAACGCAGCTGCACATGCTGTGCTAAGAAATACAGAACACATACGCAGGAGCACCGATCAAGCGCAGGAGACCGTAAAGGATGCGCATGCGAGCGCAAAGAACGTTTAGATGGGAGCAGAGAGAAAGCGTGACTGGTCACAACTAACCAGTGACAAGGTACGGGACAGAGATGGGTGATCGTCAGATGAAAGAAGATAGTCATACTCCATCCCTGATACACTCGGCATCTGTTCAGGTCTACTTGACCCCACCCAGGGGCTCCCGATATCTCCATCCAGCAGCCACTGACCTGCACACAGCATCTCCTGACCTCTGACCTCCACTCAGCACCTCCTGACTCCCGACATCTCCACCCAGCAGCCCCTGACCTCCACCCAGCAGCCCCTGACCTCCACCCAGCAGCCCCTGACCTCCACCCAGCAGCCCTGATCTCCACCCAGCAGCCCCTGGCCTCCACCCAGCAGCCCCTGACCTGCACACAGCAGCTCCTGACCTCTGACCTCCACCCAGCACCTCCTGACTCCCGACATCTCCACCCAGCAGCCCCTGACATCCACCCAGCAGCCCTGACCTCCACCCAGCAGCCCCTGTCATCCACCCAGCAGCCCCTGACCTCCACCAAGCAGCCCTGACCTCCACCCAGCAGCTCCTGACATCCACCATACACCACTTGACCTCCTCGCAGCAGTAGTCGAGAAGACGCCGGGCCCGGTCGGTAAAAACGGCCCCCTGCCGGCGCCGTCTCCGCCGCCGCCCGGCCGGCGTCAGCATGTCAGCGCGTCACCGCTGACAGCCCGGTGACGTCGCACCGGGGGACCGTCAGCGGCGTCATCGGCCGGCGTCACGCGGTGACGCGGTGACGCGCCGACGCCGGCGACAGCGGCCGCGGCGCGGACGGCGTTTTTGCGGCACTCGCGGCGCGGTGGCGGCTCTCGCGGCGCGGTGGCGGCGGTCCGAGCAGCCGGCGCAGATAAGCGAATCGGGATGACAGTGGCGCTGCCCTCCGAGACGGCTGCGTTAGTTTGATGCCAATTTAGATAAATATGACGGGTGTTTAGCGGGTCAGTTCAGCGTGTACGGCGCGGCGGTCAGCCGGCCGGGAGGCGGAGCTGCGATGGCGACTCGCTGAGACCGGGATGACAGGCCGACCCTGGCACTGGAGACGCTGACAACTCGATTTGCATGCGGCTGATGAGCGAAACGCCGCGCCGGTGAATTTACTGGATT
>JAXIVJ010015206.1:0-30000 GCA_036785665.1 Chirona hameri
TGATCCTGCATCTTTCTCCTCAGCGCTGGAGGTCGGGGCGGGCTGGGTCGTCCTGTCCGGGCCCGCTCGCTCTCTCTGCACGGGTCGTGTCGCCGTCAGTCGCCCCAGCCGACTCGGAACCATGCAATGTGACAGTCGTTTCGTGTGTCACCGACAACGTGACCGCCAACGTGACCGGCAACGTGACCGGCTGCCCGGGAGCCGGCGAACACGTTATATCGGGGGGCGGAGGCGGCGGCGGCGTCGGCGCGCGCCGTCCACGTGCGGTCCGATGACGTACAGCGCCCGCAGGATGACGCACATATAGTGCCCTGGGTGCAGCGCCGGTGGTGTGCCAGTGCGGAGTACGAGTCGGCGGCGGTTGGTTGTCCTGGAGAACTTTACGCCCATGACCTCTCCAGTGTGGTGGTGTGCGCGGCAGCCGGTCATCAGTGGCACTGGCGAGGGCCGGACGGAGCAGCAGATGGCGCCGGGCACGCTGGTGAGTGTAGACCAACACTGACACCGACACTCACCGTCCAGCTGACCACGGCAGATAGACGCGTCGAACCTCTGAACTCCGGAATTTCTGATCATATTTGAGTGTTGGCGGTGCGTGAATATGCCGGCATGGGTCCACCCGCACTGCAAATGTTGCAGTTTGTAAAAAGGGAGAGGAACAGTACCGGATAAACATGAATAATTGTCAATAATTTGAAAATGAATGGTATTGATGTGGCCTAACATTTTGGAAAATTACTCAGATGACTTTTTGCTGTATTGATATTTCTGATAAATATAATGTTATAATCACAAAGCCGAAAGTAATGCAATACACATTGTATGGAATAGGTCACCTTCAATATACCCTATGAACTGAGCAGGGGTGGTAATATATATTTCTGAACGATGCTGGGAAATGACTGTCAGTCGAGGTGTGATTTGGCACGTGACCGAAGGTCAAGTGCCAAATTATTTTTGACATCGAGACTGGCAGTCATGACACAGCAAAGTTCAGAAAACTATTTCCAATACCGCTGGTCCAAAATGTTCAATCCCGAGTGTCCCAAACCTCGATTTACCCTTGTCTATAGGTGAATTTGTACGTCTAGATGAAATTGAGGGGAAATACAAATGTTACGCATTTTAAAACTTGTTTATTCTAAAGTATAATTTGATCGGAAGAGGATCTGCTAAATGAAAGAGCTTCTATCGCGCAGAAAACGATTATTCCTGCTCTGCATTCCTGCATGGTAGAATAGGACATTTAACATGCAAACCCAAAATGAACGGTATGAAAATATATAATAAGGCCGGCGTAAATATATTTTCAAGACCAAGGTGCTTTCTTGATTTTTGAACGAGGCCGAAACCTGTTTTTCCTTCATCCCCAGGAAGTCTGGCATTGGTGGATCCAGAACAGTGGGGGGAGGGGCACGTGTGGTTGGGGGGGGGGCAAATTAAAAAAGTCTCACAATTCTGCACTCATCGGATTTCGCTAACTTATGCATTGATAGCTGATTTAAAACAAACCTTCCTTAGTTAAGGTGTTTTAGATTTTCTTCTATATCAGAAAATGTGTTAATTTTGTTCCGATTTCAGGTGTTTTTTGGGGGGCATGGCCGGTATCCCCCCCCCCCCGGATCCGCTAGTGGAGTCTGAGCAACATCCATAGGACTTATAGGGATCATGCCGATACGCTTTACTGCCGTCTTACCTTAGCCCTCTCTATCCGCAAGAGGAACCTAACCCTTATGTTCAACCTGTCAACCCTGGAGCTCCGCCGGACCTGTAACGTCGGTCCGGCCCACAACCCCTGGAGCTCCGCCGGACCTGTAACCTTGGCCGGCCATACCTGGAGCTCCGCCGGACCTGTAGCCTCGGTCGGGCCCGCAACCCCTGGAGCCCCGCTGCACCTGTAACCTCAGCAGTCCATAACCTGGAGCTCCGCCGGACCTGTAACCTCGGTCCGGCATACAACTCCTGGAGCCGCGCCCGAAAATGTAGATCGTGTTGAGGGGAACGAAACTAGTTGGCATAGAATGACCCATTATATATAATATGCATGTGCTTGGTGAGTGTTATATGTTGAACGAACTCTATTTTCCCTTGCAGGGAAGCTTGGTGACCCCGATGGCCAAACCACCGCCTCCGGTAAGTCGAAGGCTTTCCCTTTCCTCCGGTAAGGAAAGTCAAGCCCGACCCGTTCTCTTACTTATTTATTTCTTATTTCGTTTTTATTGCGCACCAATAATCGTAGTCCCGATGTTTTTTCCCCTAAAATTTGTACTGCATTTGTATCGGTATCCCGGTATATACTACGTTTACCTCGGCGTCTCTTTCGAGACACGAGCGGTGTTTTTCCAGTTTCAAGAAAACACATCATGTAAAGTCCAGTATTTTAAATCAATACAGAGCTGGCTTTGAAGCCGTTTGACACGACACCCTATTAGTGGCAGGGGGAAGATCCTGCCCACTTTTCAGGTTTTTCACAGCTATCTCCCGAACGGTAAAAGCAACCCATGAAATTCTGGGACTTTTCCTAGAATTGAATTCCGCATATGGAGTCAAAATTTTGATTTCCTAACCTTAACAGCGGCGGTTCCAGGGCCCAGTTTATGCAGGATTTTTTTCTTCTGTGACATTTGGCTATATTACGGAGATGCGAACTTCACGGCTTCTTCCTAACTGCCTGAAGCATAGAGGAGTTACAATAGGTTTACGGAGATTGAAACAAGTGCAAATTAGTTGATTTTATTGAACTATAGGTAAATATTGCCCGGCAGAGGCGGTTTCAGGGACTTAAAAAGGGTAGGTTTACAGGAAGTTATTTGTTTATATTTGGACTCCTTTTTTCGCTAACCTGGCACAACCTATCTATGGCCTTGATTTTAGTGAACTATAGTAAATATTGCACGGCAGAGTTTCAGGGACTTGAAAAGGGGAGGTTTACAGGAAGTTATTTGTTTATATTTGGACTCCTTTTTTCGCTAACCTGGCACAACCTATCTATGGCCTTGATTTTAGTGAATTATAGTAAATATTGCACGGCAGAGTTTCAGGGACTTGAAAAGGGGAGGTTTACAGGAAGTTATTTTATATATTTTGCCTCCCTTTCTGCTAACCTGGCACCGCCTATGGATGCAAATATGCTTTATAACTGTTGTTTCCGATGTCACAATAGCGCATCATTTAATTTTTCGAGAAAAGAAGGAGAAAAAAGACGGTTTTGTAAGGCATTTATTTTACCCCCAAATTTAGTGACCTGAAACGCCTATGATTTTTGAATTTGCAAAAGTCACTATCATATATCAATCCACAATTCAATCTCTATCGATTCTCATTAGTTGCGTTAAAATCGGTTGATAAACATGATAGCTGTGTGGATCACATATACATCTAAGATTTGTAGTTTTTGCCCCCTGTTGTCCCCCTATAAAAATGTCGGATTTGTGTATTTTGTATAACTGTAGATCGTGTTGAGGGGAATCAAATGCCGTTTGATTTGTTAAAATCTGACGGGTAGATCTCGAGATCTCCGGGGGCGGAATCCGCACCCCACCCCTGCCACTAATAGGGGTAGCCAGGAGCATGCCAATAATAGTATTAAAGAGAATGTTTCACCTTTCTGAAAGTTGTCAAATATACGCTGGTTGCAGTCGAAAATAGGAGGTAAGTGCTGCTGAAAACGATGGTGATATTTTTTCTCTCGAAAAATCACTTAACTTTATACAAATTAAGGTTTTAAAGTTGGGATGGTGACATCATTATTGAGCTATAGACCGCCGTTGATTGGCTGACAAAGTTGGATTGGCTGACAAAGTGGCTGTCAGCCAATCAGCAGCGGCACTAGCCTAGATCCCATTTTGCAAATGGGAAATTAAATTGCTTAAAAACGGCTAAGTTTTGGGGAAAATGACCTTAGTATTTTCGACATTTAAATAACGGCAAAAGATAATGGCTATCTCAGTTCAAAACCAATACAATTGTGAAACATTCCCTTTAAAGGAAATAGTTCACCTTCGGAAAATTGATCAGAACAGGATTTTATTATATTTTTTAATACAGTTTCTTTTTTTCTTTTCAAAAATGGTACTACATCGCGCCAATTCAGGATAAAATGTCGTACATTATTAATGTTATGGTGTGCGTTATTGGTCTGCGCATGCTCCATGCAGTGCTGGCACTTTCAGATGGTACGGTATATCATATATGCGCCGCATTTCTTCGCCAAAAAGTCAAATATCTTCGGCTGGAGAGTCTTTTCAGACAAGAACAGTTGCAGATAGGGATTTCTCAACACGGGCTACAAAACTGCTATTTCAGTTGAAAACCCCATGTTGAAGGTGAACGAATTCCTTTAAACATTACGTTAGCCACTTAACCCTATTTGTAACAGGGGGGGCGGATTCCGCCCCCCCCCCCCCCCCCCCTCATGTTTTTCGCAGATATCTCCAGAATGACTGGGACCAGGCCCATGAAATTTTGGGAATTTTCCCAAAATAGATTTTCACATATGGAATCAAATGGAGTCTTTGAGTTCTTAACTTGAACAGAGGCGGTTTCAGTGTACGGTTTTGGGATGGTTCGGCGGCGACATTTGGCGATAATACGGAAATACGATCTTCACGGTTTCTTCCTAACTGCCTCAAGTATGAAGGAGTTACATCGGTTTACGGTGATTGCAACAAGTGCAAATTGGTTGATGTTAATGAAATATAATACAAAATGCATGGAAGAGGCGGTTTCAGGGGCTTGGAAAGGGGGGGGGGTTCCAGGAAGTATTCAATGCTTGGCGGAAAGCCAATAGAGCGATGTAAGAGGCATGTATAGCTATCAATATGTAAAGGTGGCTTCTCCTTCCATTATTTGCATAATTTATTACATATAGAGTTGCAGGGGCGTGTTCAGGCACATGCAAAGGGGGGTGACTGGAATGGTGATGACGATATGCCAGCGATTACGACGCAATAGACGGTTAGCTTATAATGTTATATGCACATATGATGCCAGGAGAGGGAATAAAGCCATTTGTTTTGCAGAGGCGTGCTCAGGAATGTAAGAAAGGGGTTCATACCATTGCAAAGAAACTAAGATGCATGGGGCTACAATGACATAACATACTGCAGCTTTCGAATGAACCACGCACCACAGGGTACCCTACGCACGATTATAAGATAATGGACGAGTCCAGGTAGGGTAGAAAGGAGGGGGGGGTAAGCAATGTGAATTGAAGTTGTGAGTGAAATAGTCACGGTTGACTAGTTAGTATCATGCTAGCAGATACTATACTTACGAAAAAGTATTGCGCCTCCCCAGTCTGGATCCTGGAAACGCCTATGACGAAGTACAACATTCAAAAAGGAACTATCTACGATCAGTAACTTATTTATAGTGCTGGGTAGCAACTTGCCTGCGGTTAATATTTGTGTCCTATTTGACCTCCCTTGTTCACTAACCTGGTGCCGCCTATGGCAAAAATATGATTTATAACTGTTTTGTCTAATGTCACAATAACATACCATTTCATTTATAAAAAACAACGTTAAAAATTGTTTAATTAAGCATTTACCTCACCCCCATATTCAGTGACCTGCACACGCCTATGATTGTTTAATTTTCAAAAGGTACCGCCATAACTCAATCTCCAATTCAATCTCTATCGATTCCTATTAGTTGTGTTAAAGTCGGTTGATAAACAAAACAGCTGTTTTGGATCACAAATACCCCTAAAATTTGTAGTTTTTGCCCCCCTGTTGCCCCCCTATCAAATATTTGGATTTGTTTTTGTTTTAAAAATGTAGATCGTGTTGAGGGGAACGAAACGGCGTTTCATTTTTGAAAATCGGACGGGTAGATCTCGAGATCTCCGGGGGGCGGAATCCGCCCCCTTCCCTGTTACAAATAGGGTTAATGAGCAAGAACTGAAATTGTGGCGTGCAACGGACGGATTTGTTATTCTTTGCTAATGTAACATACTTTCAAGAACCTGTTTTACCTTACGTGACAATACGCAGTACTTCGAAATACTGCCATTATATAAAGAGGGACATTTGCGGTAAGAACCAATCAATGCGGTAAGAACCAGCATGTTGCCTGTCATGAGAAGAATTTAACAGTATGCGATTTTTATGTTTCAGGACAACGGGTGGCCTTCCAGGTCAAGTGAATGATCTAAGATCGACCACGTCCAAAAATAGCGATTGTACAGGGCGCTTAGTATAATTTACGAGCGGAGAGAGATAAAGAGACACCGTAAAAAGTAGCGTGATGCCTGTCATAAGTAAAATCCAAAGGCATCCCATTTTGAGCATCTAGGTCAACTAGTAACCTTTGGGGTCAGATCAATGGCCCTTTGGATTCTGACATGACCTTGACGAAAATGTCATAGGTCACGATTTAAAAGCTGTTTACACTTCAAATTTGTACAGGATACGTATAATTATTGTAAACTCAGCTACTGCAAATTTCACCAAGATGCGCCCCATGTGATAAAAGTTATTAAAGAAAAACCTCAGGGGGCTCGTTTTAGAACCCCTGTAGGGCGAGGGTTAAAACAAAGGTGGATTTTACCAGCGAGTGATGTATACCTGCATCAGCTTTTCAGAGCCTGGGGACAATGAAATACTCTCCTTGCCTGACAATGAAATGATGTCCTTGCCTGACAATGAAATGCTCCCCTTGCCTGAAAATGAAATGCTCTCCTTGCCTGACAATTAAATGCTCTCCTTGCATGACAATGCGATGCTCTCCTTGCCTGACAATGAAATGCTCTCCTTGCCTGACAATGAAATGCTCTCCTTGCCTGACAATGAAATGCTCCCCTTGCCTGACAATGAAATGCTCTCCTTGCCTGACATTGAAATGCTTTCCTTGCCTGGAAATGCAATGCTCTCCTTCCTTGCCTGACAATGAAATGGTATCCTTGCGTGACAATGAAATGGTATCCTTGCCTGCCAATGAAATGCTCTCCTTGCCTGACAATGCAATGCTCTCCTTGCCTGACAATGAAATGATCTCCTTGCCTGACAATGAAATAGTATCCTTGCCTGACCATGAAATGCTCTCCTTGCCTGCCAATGAAATGGTATCCTTGCCTGCCAATGAAATGGTATCCTTGCCTGCCAATGAAATGGTATCCTTGCCTGCCAATGAAATGGTATCCTTGCCTGACAATGAAATGCTCTCCTTGCCTGAGAATGAAATGCTCTCCTTGCCTGCCAATGAAATGGTATCTTTGCCTGACAATTAAATGGTATCCATGCCTGACAATGAAATGGTATCCTTGCCTGACAATGAAATGGTATCCTTGCCTGACAATGAAATGGTATCCTTGCCTGACAATGAAATGGTATTCTTGTCTGACAATGAAATGGAATCCTTGCCTGACAATGAAATGCTATCCTTGCCTGACAATGAAATGCTATCCTTGCCTGACAATGAAATGGTATCCTTGCCTGACAATGAAATGGTATCCTTGCCTGACAATGAAATGGTATCCTTGCCTGACAATGAAATGGTATCCTTGCCTGACAATGAAATGGTATCCTTGCCTGACAATGAAATGGTATCCTTGCCTGACAATTAAATGGTATCCTTGCCTGACAATGAAATGGTATCCTTGCCTGACAATGAAATGGTATCCTTGCCTGACAATTAAATGGTACCCTTGCCTAACAGGACGCCACCTCTCACCGTATCATCGAGAAGCGGCGGCGGGACCGGATGAACAACTGTCTGGTCAACCTGTCCCACCTGGTTCCGTCCTGTCAGCGCAAGGGCCGCGGCCGCATCGAGAAGACCGAGATCATCGAGCAGGCCATCAAGCATATCCGCTATCTCCAGGAGCAACTGACACGGCTCCCAGGTAAAATGTTCCATAGGGCTAAACAGAGCGTTGATGCCACTCCTCCCCGTTAACTTCTTGACCTGGCGCCGCCCCTGCAGGATCCCTGCATCGGCACAACATTGAATGGTGCCTCATTCAGTTTTGTGTAAGTCAATTTGGATCGCTGAGTTTCAGCAGCCCCGTAAAACAACGCTCTGTTTGGATTGCAGCTCTCAGCTGCCCTCTGTGTGTTTGTGTGTGTGTGTGTGTGTGTGTGTGTGTGTGTGTGTGTGTGTGTGTGTGTGTGTGTGTGTGTGTGTGTGTGTGTGTGTGTGTGTGTGTGTGTGTGTGTGTGTGTGTGTGTGTGTGTGTGTGTGTGTGTGTGTGTGTGTGTGTGTGTGTGTGTGTGTGTGTGTGTGTGTGTGTGTGTGTGTGTGTGTGTGTGTGTGTGTGTGTGTGTGTGTGTGTGTGTGTGTGTGTGTGTGTGTGTGTGTGTGTGTGTGTGTGTGTGTGTGTGTGTGTGTGTGTGTGTGTGTGTGTGTGTGTGTGTGTGTGTGTGTGTGTGTGTGTGTGTGTGTGTTTATGTGTAGGCCGGCTGAAGTGAAGGGTTGCCAGTACCCGGATCTTGCCGCAGCCTGTCTCCGTCTGAGCCGATTTCCGGCACGGTGGTTGATGTCTTTAAGTAATGTGTCTCGGTATTGCTCGGTATTGTAGTTCTCTGCTTTCTGTCCCTGTCTGCTCTTTTCGTCTGTGTTTCATTGACGCGTAGTCGTTCACAGCGCCCCAGACCACCCCAGATGAAGCACATGCGTAACGTTCAGCTGTGGTCAGCTGTGCCATAGATGTAACGTTCAGCTGTGGTCAGCTGTGTCACAGATGTAACGTTTAGCTGTGGGACGCTGTGTCACAGATGTAACGTTCAGCTGTGGTCAGCTGTGTCACAGATGTAACGTTCAGCTGTGTTCAGCTGTGTCACAGATGTAACGTTCAGCTGTGGTCAGCTGTGTCACAGATGTAAAATTCAGCTGTGGTCAGCTGTGTCACAGATGTAACGTTCAGCTGTGTTCAGCTGTGTCACAGATGTAACGTTCAGCTGTGGTCAGCTGTGTCACAGACGTAACGTTCAGCTGTAGTCAGTTGTGTCACAGATGTAACATTCAGCTGTGGTCAGCTGTGTCACAGATGTAACGTTCAGCTGTGGTCAGCTGTGTCACATATGTAACGTTCAGCTGTGGTCAGCTGTGTCACATATGTAACGTTCAGCTGTGGTCAGCTGTGTCACAGATGTAACGTTCAGCTATAGTCAGCTGTGTCACAGATGTAACGTTCAGCTATAGTCAGCTGTGTCACAGATGTAACGTTCAGCTGTGATCAGCTGTGTCACAGATGTAACGTTCAGCTGTGGTCAGCTGTGTCACATATGTAACGTTCAGCTGTGTTCAGCTGTGTCACATATGTAACGTTCAGCTGTGGTCAGCTGTGTCACATATGTAACGTTCAGCTGTGGTCAGCTGTGTCACAGATGTAACGTTCAGCTATAGTCAGCTGTGTCACAGATGTAACGTTCAGTTGTGGTCAGCTGTGTCACAGATGTAACGTTCAGCTATAGTCAGCTGTGTCACAGATGTAACGTTCAGTTGTGGTCAGCTGTGTCACAGATGTAACGTTCAGCTATAGTCAGCTGTGTCACAGATGTAACGTTCAGCTGTGATCAGCTGTGTCACAGATGTAACGTTCAGCTGTGGTCAGCTGTGTCACATATGTAACGTTCAGCTGTGATCAGCTGTGTCACATATGTAACGTTCAGCTGTGGTCAGCTGTGTCACAGATGTAACGTTCAGCTATAGTCAGCTGTGTCACAGATGTAACGTTCAGCTGTGGTCAGCTGTGTCACAGATGTAACGTTCAGCTATAGTCAGCTGTGTCACAGATGTAACGTTCAGCTGTGGTCAGCTGTGTCACAGATGTAACGTTCAGCTTTGGTCAGCTGACGTGACTCATTGTCTCTCCAATATTTATGAAGACTCCGATAGTGATACTTCTTCGTAAAAACACAGCATTTCATCTGTAACACCAATCACACGCGCACTGCGGTACCTCCTATAAGCCATTGGCTACATCAGGACTGTGGTGATGTAAGGAAAGTCGGGTAACAGTACGCACTTAGTGCATATGGCTAATTCACGTTTTTTTGTGTATTGATTGACAGCTGTCGTCACTGTCGCTACATAAAGTCCAATCAATTATCTCTCATCGGTCATGATTAGAGTGACGAGCCGATATGGTAGGTATAGCCACAGGCACTTTTCGAAAACCGTACATTTGCCAGGGACAATTCGTTTCGGCTGCATATTATGTCCCACTAAAAAAGAAACAGTTACAACAAAGGCGGGCACGTAAATATAGCTGAACAATGGCATCATTAACATCATATCATACCACCTAAACGAACAAGACTTGATAGTTGACGCTGCTTTGCTGTTGAGGTTGTTTTCTCGGTGAGGTTGTTACGTTGCCGAGGTTGTTGGGTAATGGTTTAGTTTATACGGTCAATACCGACGGGAGATCTCACTTTTAATTCGCAGGGCCCTGCGGAATAGATAATAAATATAATATATAAATATAAATAAGTAAAAGCCTACTTTCTATTCGAAGTTAACGTTACAGTGCATGACAAAAGTTGTCATTTGCGATGGTTCTCGTGCCTTTATTTGAGGCAGCTCTGGAAAATGACCAGAACGGGATTCTGATATATGTAGATTAAGGCAACAAGATCTGCTTTGCCGGAACTTGATATAAAAAAAAAACAGCAAAAGTAATGATTGAACCGATGTATTGTTAAAACAGTAATTTCTTTGTTAAACTGGAATACACATGTGTTCCATTATGCTCCAGTTTGTTTCTTCTTCAGGTCAGTGCCTTATTCCGTTTGCTCTTGTGCATCTCTAATGGCAGCTCCGGTTAATCCTAAATCTCATAATTTCCTTCAAAGGATTCACCTTGTCCTTCTAAAAGTTAGTTAGTTGATCCTACTAGTTCATGCGGTCGGCTGGCCCTCTTCCCACTCGGCTGAGAATTGGGAAAGGTATCGATTGCTGCCGGTACGACTGCGACCGTGGCCCCATGCAGTTGACACCACTGCTGGCGTGCCGTGTCTGAATGTGCGGCCTGTATTTAGCAGGAGAGCGCCTCACGCCTCCTCCACCAATGCCGCAGCCAGCGTGACGAGGGATGACGTCACGCTGCATAGCTGACGCGGCTGGCCTCGGCCCGGCTCGTGTACGCTGGTCTCTTGCCGCCTCTACACATGGTGCTTGATCTAGTCCGGGCAGAGGCTATATCATGAGCCAATCAGCTTGCAGCTGCTGCTTGCAAGCAAACCGCTGGCCGCCGGTTGGCACATCTCTAATGCGAGTCTATCCTTACGCGACTACTTTCGAATCTGATTGGCTGAACCATTTTTTGAATTCGCGTGACGTCAGGACTCTGACTCAGAGAGTATGCATATAGTTTTGATAAACAATAATAATTGACGGCCTTCTGTCCTGAATCGGTGCGATATAAGGCCGTTTTTACAATATAAAAATAAATTGTATAAACAAATATAATCAAATCGTGTTTGAAGAAAAAAATCCAAGGTGAACTATTTCCTTTAACGCTCGGCGTGCTGTATTAACTCTCAGTTAACAGAATCCACAGCGCTCACAACAAACGTCAAATTGGCTTGCCGCCGCCATCGCGCTTCTCCCCCGTCTCGGCGTCACAACACGCACCAGCCGTAGTACTATTCGGCGCGCTCAGCCGATGGACGCGGCCACTAAATTATCGCGCGTCTACATCTATATGAACCTTGTCACAGCTCACATTTTCACAATGCTTAATGTTAATGGCTAGGCTGATTTGGGCCTATCGATACCAACACACATCTCGGAATAACATGTCAATGAGACGCGTTTTAACTGTTTGGAAAACTGTTTTGTCTACTAAATATTTCGTTCCTTATAACCCTACTAAAATTATTTAATATTTAGGGAAGAATAAGATTATACTTTAAATGTTTGGCTAATTTAGGTGAGAGACTGGCTCGTGCCTCAATGGAAGTACCGCCACTGTGTAACGTTCAGCTGTGGTCAGCTGTGTCACAGATGTAACGTTCAGCTGTGGTCAGCTGTGTCACAGATGTAACGTTCAGCTGTGGTCAGCTGGCTAAACAGCAGCGCCGTGCAGAGCTCGGCCGGCTACATCCTCTTCTACTCGGCCAACGACGGTCGGGTGTAGCTACTAGCTAGTGGCGTGTCTGGCTCCGACTCACGCCCTGTTTTCTCCACCCTCTTTCCTTCTGTATGCTCATCATCGTCGTTGAGGTGTTTGTTTGAGTAGTAGTCTGTGTTTTTGGGAGTGCTGTGGGATGACCCCCTGTATTCAGTGAGATGTTTGACGGTGTTCGTTGTGACGATTTGGTAACACACGAATGATAATGTGCAAATGAGTTGATTTTTAAATACGTAAGCAGATGGAGTATTGAAAATCAACATTTAACTTGTTCAGTGATTGGACTGTTACTTCGTAAAGACAAAAAGGCTCAGCGGTCCAAGTAAAGGTTGTACATTGCTATTCATCTAGCTATCCAGTTTTAATGATCCTGTCGATATTCAATTTTCTTTTATATTGGAAGCAACCATAAAATAACTAATTCAGCTCTGTGGGGCCTGCGCCAGGCACCTTACGTTTCCTGTCCATCCTTCCAAGCATGGAGCTGCCACTAGAGGTTAATTTGCATAAGATGTTAAAATGCATTGGTCATTGGGAACCCTTACTCGCCATCTTGTTGCAAGGCAATATTTTCAGAAAACATTCTCCCTTAGTTGTGCTGCATTCAACTGGCTCTAAAGATTGTAATCTGTAAGGAAATGGCGCTTTATTGTTGCCTTTGTTTTCACAAGCAATTATATAACACAATCGCGCTCTCAAAAGTTACCGCGAAAGTATCACTGTAATATGAAACAATTCGAACACTTACTTTCTGGTGAATACCGACAGGAGATTACACTTTTAATCCGCAGGGTTCTGCGGCATAGATAATAAATATAATATATGCATATAAATAATTAACACCTGCTTTCTAATGTTTCTATTCGATCTTAACATTACAGTGTATGCCAAAAGGTGTCATTTGCGACGGTTCTCGTGCCTTCATTTGAGGAAGCTCTGGAAAATGACCAGAACGGGATTCTGATATATGTAAATTAAGGCAACAAGATATGCTTTGTCGGAACTTGGTATAAAAAAGCAAAGCAGCAAAAGTAATGATTTAACCGATGTATTGTTAATAACAGTAACCTCTTTGTTAAACTGGAATACACATGTGTTCCATTATGCTCCAGTTTGTTTCTTCTTCAGGTCAGTGCCTTCATCAGTTTGATCTTGTGCACCTCTAATGGCAGCTCCGGTTAATCCTAAATCTCATAATTCCTTCAAAAGATTCACCTTGTCCTTCTAAAAGTTAGTTGGTTGATCCTACTAGTCCATGCGGTCGGCTGGCCCTCTTCCCACTCGGCTGAGAATTGGGAAAGGTATCGATTTCTGCCGGTACGACTGCGACCGTGGCCCCATGCAGTTGACACCACTGCTGGCGTGCCGTGTCTGAATGTGCGGCCTGAATTTAGCAGGAGAGCGCCTCACGCCTCCTCCACCAATGCCGCAGCCAGCGTGACGAGGGATGACGTCACGCTGCATAGCTGACGCCGCTGGCCTCGGCTCGGCTCGTGAACGCTGGTCTCTTGCCGCCTCTACACATGGTCCGAAACTAGTTCAAAATGGAAAATTAGTATCGATATTTTTAAGGTGACGCGTATTTCGAAAATGGCCAAAGACTTCGTGTTAAATGAAATACAGTAATCAGGCTTTGAAATATTCTATCTTCTAAATTTCCCAACTTTTCCATATGTGCTGTTTTTATTTGTCTTCGTCTAAAACTTAACTAACAAAAAGTCAAGGTCAAATTTTGCCTCGAGGTCATCATCGGATTAGTTCTAGGCAAAATAAAATGTATCTGTTATTTATGTGAGTTTGAATGCGGTTGGCGGGTAAACGTATTTTTATTAACAGGTGAATGATGTAATAACAAATGCAAAACATATTAAGGAATTTTGTTGAACATATATCTAAATTTTGGCTAGTTTACTCAGCCGTGATTCAATATTATTATTTCAACAATGAATGCATTTATAGTAACTGCTTCAATAGCTGGAGAGGTATCCACTGCATCACTAGAATTAAGCCAGTTTCACACACATTATTTTCAATGTTGTATTTGGACCTTGCAATCTGAAGTTGTCCCAAATGTGTATACTCATACACAAATGGGATCAAGGGAAGAAGATATAATCCTAATAACAACAAAACGTTGGCGTCATGGTAACCGTATCGGAACTAAAACGTGATGAGACGAGGCGGTAACGGAACGGAACGGTAACGGAACGGTAACGGAACGGTAACGGAACGGTAACGGAACGGTAACGGAACGGTAACGGAACGGTAACGGAACGGTAACGGAACGGTAACGGAACGGTAACGGAACGGTAACGGAACGGTAACGGAACGGTAACGGAACGGTAACGGAACGGAACGGTAACGGAACGGTAACGGAACGGTAACGGAACGGTAACGGAACGGTAACGGAACGGTAACGGAACGGTAACGGAACGGTAACGGAACGGCGACAGGACAATGACGGATTTTGTGACGGAGGCGGGTCGGCGCCGAGCTGTTGCAGCCAGTGCCAGATTGACGATCCGCCGCTCTGAGCTGGCGATCGATCTGCTGATGTCAGACGGCACGTGCAGCTGCTCACGTGCCGGCAGCGATGGGGTACTCTTCCCACTTTCAAGGCACGCACCTATCGTGGAGTGAGCACATGCGCCAGTGGTGTCACCGCATTCTGATGATATTTGAATATAAGTTGATTAGGAAAAGTTGTTGCAAGATTATTTCGTCATTTCATTTATGTTTTCTATGCACATTCGTTCCTCAAATGACCTTATGATTTGCCAGTGACCCAACGCACACATTTGTATGCATATCTAAGCTATCCACGCAGCTACAAATACGTTTTAATTTAACGTTGGTTGTTTTGGACCCGTTGCTTTTGGTGTGCTCCTCTGATTCTTTGTTGCACCGGCGAGGTAAGACCCCCTATATGTGATGGCAGTGGAGCCCGGCCAGTTCATACCACAGGAATCGGCACCTAGACCCGAGCCAGCTGACGTCTTCTGACCTGAGCCAGCTGGCGTCATCTGACGTCGGCCATCACGAACACCGCTGTCTTTTCTATCCTGAGATATGCCCGCCGTCCCTGGCTGTACCCTGAGTCGGTTTCGTCCCACGGCGCTGACCCCTCTGTGTTGTGCGGCGCGGAAGCGCGCGGCGCGCTGTGAACGGATGGCTAGTCATTGTGTCCCCGCTCTCTCTCTCCTCGCAGACGCCGGTGGCGGCGGCTCAGAGGGCGACAGCAACAGCAGTAGCAGCAGCAGCCCGGCGGTGGCCGCCGTCCCCAGCCGCTATGAAGAGGGATATCGGGAGTGCCTCCGGGAGGCCATGCAATGGATGGTGGAACACGAAGGCTTCATCCCCGGCGACCCCATCTGCTCCCGGCTGATGAACCACCTGCACGAGCATGTCGAGCTGGTCCTCAAAGGTAGCCACAGCTCCCCCCTCTTCATTCATAGCGCTTCTTTCAATGGTGACTAACTCCTCATGTAACGCAGATAAACAAAGGCGAAATGCGTCTGATGGTTCCTTGTAAAGAAGTTTGAATCAGTTTAATATTTTTATAAAAAAACGGATAGGATATCCCTATATTATGTTTAATTGGACACATTTTAAACTGCATGTTCAGCTAATTCGGTAAGTAGCTGACGAAAAGGCAATAAGGCCACATTGTAGCACAACCATTGCACCATAACAATGTATTCCTGGATAACAGCTTAGCACGTTGGATTGTGCGCCAGTGATGCCAGAGGTACTGGAATAACACCACTGATGGCCTGCAGGTGGCTTTCCTCCGAGGCCGCACCACCTGTCGTCCAACACCAGCAGCACCAGCGGCTACACGCGCAGCACTAGCGGCTACATCGGCAGCGCCAGCGGCCACACGCGCAGCACCAGCGGCTACATCGGCAGCACGAGCAACGCGACCGGCTCCTCCAGCGACGGCGCCGGCGCCGGCGGCGGCCAGTGGCACGGCTCAGTCTCCATCTCGGGCTCGGCGTCAGGCTTCCGGCCCGAGCTACAAGCTACCGGCCCGCAGCCACAAGGTCAGCGTCTTACGCGTGTGGCACAACGACTGACAAGCGGGATATACGATCCTAAGAGCAGGGCGTACGGTTTTACAAGGGTCTTACGAGCAGGTCATACACTTTTTACCAGCGAGACATTCAGTATTACAAAGATGCATATGACCGTATAAGCGTGAACACATTCTTATAAGGATACATACAGTCCTACAGTCAGCACATAACATCTAACAAGGGTCAGTCTTACACTCTCATACATTATTACCCCGCGCAATGCAGGGGGGTTGATTTCCGCCCCCCCCCCCCCCCTCAGGTTTTTCAAAGATAGCGAAAAAACGGTGGCGCGCAGCGCCGCTGGGTTTTGATACACCGGTTAGAACATCAATTGCGCACACTTTGAGAAAAAAAATATGCTCGGGTCATCTCAGGTCAGGTCACCAGACCAGGTCAAGTGACCCCACCACCAAAAATGTTTGCAGTTGTGCCAAAGCCAGAGTTTTTCACCGATCAGGTTGAAAATTACAGGATGTCATGAGGGCATCAGTACTTACAATTCTTATAACTCACAATTTTGATATCGGTGACCTAAGGTCAGGTCAATTTCGTAACCTCCCCATAAGTCAATGGGGAAATATACACATGCTTCCTATTTCAAGGATATGCATGGTACTAGTCCAATTACTACTGGATCATGTTATTATAGGATATTCTTGATGATCCAAGTGTAAGTTTTGTTCAGTGACCCCTATTGGGTCATTTGAGGTCATGCGAGGTCACCATCACTTTTTTGCCAATAACTCTCGACATAATGAAGATATAGAAGTAAAACAGACATCAATGTGTTTGTCTCGTCGAGACACGTCTTCCCATATGCAACATTCCTTACTTTGGTCACCACTTGACTTTGACCTTAGGTCAAATTGTTAAGTTGACTTAACATGATCACCATATATATCATTCAAAGCGCCTTGACAAGATAAACACAATGGCGTAAACAGTTTCCTGTTATCTTTATTAAGTACAAAGTTAATAGCAAAAAACGATTTAGCAAAAAAACGGGATTTTTTTTCTTTTTGACCTCTGGAGCCTCAAATATTGACCTGAGATCAAATCTGAGGACACCTCGGCGATTACAAATTTCACTGGCTGGCGTTTGCTTTTTTATGTTTGTTTATAACTATCATCGTTTCTGAGATATATGGGTATTTCTGGAGCGATGTCCTAAAACAGGAAAAACTGGAAAATTTGACCTTTGATGACCTCTGGTGACCTCAATTTTGACCTGACTTAAAAAACACAGAAATACTTTCGATAGAACATGTATGAATCTATCAAATGCTTTGTTCTGCTTCTCGCTACGTTGCGTAGTTTTCGAGATCTCAGGGGGGCGGAAATCACCCCCCTGCAGTTCGTGTTCGGCGCAAAGCCCCTGCAGTGCGCGGGTTAAAGGTACACGGGGTCTTGCAAGGGGGACTCGCCTCGTACAAGGATGCATATAGTCTTAACCCTTGCCCTACGGTGGGGCCTGACAACCACCCCCCCCCCCCCCCCCCCTGAGGTTTTCCTTGAATAACTTTTTACACATGCGGCGCATCTTTTTGAAATTTTTGTAGCTGAGTTTACAACAAATATACGTAAGCTGTAAAATTTAAGGGAAATTAGTTGAGTAGTTTAGGAAACAATCATGTTTTGATGACGGCATGTTGGTGGAAAAACGATAAATATTTGACAAATGGTAGAAAACCGAGTTTTAAAGGAAATTGCAAGCGAAATTCCACAAAGATACAAAATGGCATTCTCTTTAAAATTGAAATCTCGGATTTTCAAAATGTTGGGTCTTTGACGCCTAGAATAAATAAAAAATCTGTTTTTTTTAAATAAAAATCCCCACAAAATCGAAATTTGAAAAGATGTCAGAAAAACCGGAATACATGTAAGAGAACTAAGCATGGAAAATACCCATACCAAATTTCAAAGCAATATCTTTATTTTTGACTGAGTGATGGCTCCCTAAGTGTAATAAACTAATGACGTCATTTTTTTATAACTTTTTTTGACTTTTTTTGACAAGATACGAACAAATAATTACCTTTTCTGTATTTATGAGCCAAAATTGGTCTAGGAACATGTCTTTTTATTTGCATTGATTAATTTATCATTTTTAGGTTTTCTGAAGAGCAAAATCGCTGTTTTCGACGTGGTAAATCGGAGGTTATTCACTTGACCTGGAAGGTAACCCGTTGACCTGAAACCTCAAAATCGCATACTGTTCTATTCCTCTCATGACAGGCAACATTCTGGTTCTTACTGCATTGCTCTAAGTTGCTTGGTTTGGAAGTTAACAGGGGGCCTGTCAGCAACCCCCCCCCCCCCCCCCCCCCCCCCCCACCAACACGTAGGGCAAAGGTTAACAAAAAAAACTCCCGTAGGGCGAGGGTTAACAGGGAGAAACATCGTCTTACAGGGGAGTCACACCGTCTAACAAGGGTACAAATGATCCGTTCTTTATGCTTGGCATGAAAGATGAACAGTTTGAAATACAAATGAAGAATGAAGCTTAACTTATCGTAAGTTGTCACTTATTACATTTTGTCCTACTTTCCATCCAGCAGGCTTCTTTTGACCAATAATAGCGTCCTGCTCAGAGCTTGGTATGTATATCGGATGCGCCCTGCTTTATTATGTTCTACATTGAATGGAGTTTGCAGGGAAAAGACAGCCGCATGTGAAATATTCTACAATTGTTCGCAACACTGTAATGTCCCGCCGGAAATCACAAAGTTTATTCATTCAATCATCGGTCTTGAACAGCACCAATAACTGTTGTCTGTATGTATGTCATGTAAATAAGCATATCGCGTCAAACTCAAACTATCGCATTCCAATTTAATATTGTGTTCAATTTCCGCCAGTTACTATGATAAAATATCCTTAATTGGGTAGACTTAGGCGCTTTGGCCTAAGTGCAAAAAAGCAAGGGCGGATTCAGGATATTTTAGGAGGGGTGGCCGCAGGCCAATTTAGGGGCGCCTTCCAAAGAAAGGGCGCCGTCACTGACCGAAATGGCGCAGTCACTGGCCGAAAGGGCGCCGTCAATGGCCGAAAGGGCGCCGTCAATGGCCGAAAGGGCGCAGTCACTGGCCGGAAGGGCGTCAATGGCTGAAAGGGCGTCATCAATGGCCGTAAGGGCGCCGTCACTGGCCCGAAGGGCGCCTCGGGTCAAAAGGATCAGGTCATGACCTGTATGAACCTGATACTCGGTAAGTTACTTTCAACAGGGCGCCAAAAAGGGCATCAAAGCGGTCCATAGGGACGCTGCGTGCTCACGGGCTGTCCATCGCCGGGCGTCTGGCGGCGCCTGGCGACAGACAGCCCGTGGGGCGCCGTTCTGGGGGGGGGGGGGGGTGGAGTGGCCGTGACTGCTGCGGCCACCCCTTGGATCCGCCCCTGCAAAAATTGCCACCAAAACCCACCACTTAAGCCCGTATGACTGCCAAATAACCTTGCCTACACTTGTAGAAACTCTAAAAGAACTTAAATGTACTCTTTAAATCACCCACTGTACCCACTGTAAGTGTTTTACCGGACGATAACACCAATACTTTAATAACAGGAGATTTAAACGCCGAAACGGCGTTTGCTATGGTCTACAAATCACCAAACCCGGTAGGATAAATTTTCGTTTTTTTATCATTTTTGTATCATGTTAAGAACATACCAAGACATAAAAAAATCACTCCGCCAGATCTGAAATCTGAATTCGGCAAATGACGACGTGGTCTACTGCACAACTCCCCCAACATGGTGTGTTGTGTCGGCCACTGTCGGAACAGGTCAACTGGCCGTGTGGTTACGTGTCGTTTGCAGACCTGGTGCCGGTGTCGGCGCGGCCGCTGGACCCGTCAGTGAACCCTGCCGACCCGGGCGCTACCTCGCGCTACCCGGACTCGGAGCCGCCGCAGTACGACCAGAAGCGCCTCTACAAGATGATGCACGTGAGTGGCGCCACTGCTGGCGACAGCGAGCCGCCGGCGTCCGCCGGGCCGCTTTGCCACCAGCAGGTGCTGTGGTGCCCCGGGCGACGGAACCGCAGACGCAGAGCCGGCCACCGGACGGAGTCACTTATAGTTGCTGACGGAGACTTGCCACCGGACGGAGATACTTGCTGATTTGAGAAGATACTGATGCATTTTATTATGAAGATAGTTAGATTTTATGAAGATGGCAACGGATGGGCAATACGCACCGTACACAATAAGTCATGTATTCAAAACTGAAATCGTATCGCATTCACAAATTTATTTTCCTTGCAATAATTAACTTGTGATAGTTCACTGTTCAGATAGCTTAGGTTAACCCAAGCGTGTAGATTCGCACAATGGCCGTATATGAGTTGACGCACCGCGCCTGGTCCACAGCAATCGAGCGAGGCGAAGCGGGCGCACCTTCCGAGAAGCAGCAGTCGCAGTTCGGAGGAGAGCGCCGCCTTCATGTACAAGTTCAAGACCAGCCTGAAGAAGCGCTTCTCTGACGACATGGGTGACGGGGCGGGCCCGAAGCGGTGCTGCCGGCCGCCGCCGCCTTCCGTCGACCAGAAGCCTGGTCCCGCGGCGCTGGCGGCAGCGGCGGCGACCCGCAGTCAGCAGGTGTCTGTGTTCGCGTTACACAGCGGAGGCTCGATCTACCTGCCGATGACGGTCCATGTGGAGGCGCTGGGCAGCCAAGCGGAGCTGCTCACCGCCGAGTCACACCCGGTCGTCCACCCAGTCAACATATCCGTCAGTTTCTGTAGCAGCCGTGCGTCGCCCACGCCTTCTACCTCCGACGAGCCGGTCTCCACCTCGGGCGTGTCCTCTCTGCAGGACGAGCCGGTCACCTCGGACGAGCTCACCTCGGGCAGCTAAGTGGCGCCGGTCGCGACGGCACCGGCTGGACCGGCGTACGGTGGCGGTGGCAGGCCGGCGGCGCGATGAGGGAGAACTCTGACAGAGCCGTTGGGAACTCGACACCCGGGGGTCAGCGGAGGGCGGTCGGTGGCGGGCGGACCAGTGAGCCCTGTCCGGCCGGAGACAGTTCCGCGGCGGAGTGGGGTCACGGATGAGGGGTGGGCAGCTCACTGTCAGACGGACGCTGCCCGGCGTGGTTATGTGTTAGCTGTTACGGCTGGAGGCCTGTCGCTCTGTGTCCAGCGACGCTCACTGCCTTCCGACACTGGAGTGGATGGCAGCGAGCTGCGCAAACTCATTCATATTCATTTAAGTGGATTTGGGCAAATCGCAAAGGCGTTTTATTCCCCCCGACAATGGGGTTCATGTTTCCGCCTCAGGTCTATGATGATGTGACTCTGCGATCGGCAAACATCTGGTGAGCGTCCGGCGCTCCCGACCTGAAGAGCAGCCATCTTCTTGTTGCGCTTTTGTTGTTATTGATGTTATTTGTCGGTGCTCGGGTGCGGTGGTCAGGCGATGCCCCAGACCGGAAGATCTCGCATCATGACAAAAGTGACTGATTCGCTGCACTGCGTGGCGTTACCGATCAGGGGACTGACCCTGCACTGTTTAGTTTTCAGTATGGTTCGCCAACAGTACAACACATCTTCTGTCATCTCCTGTTTCTGCTGATACTTCGTTCATCTGCCTGATTACTGGTTTATTCCACATCCTTTGATGTATTGTGAGCTGCTCTGGGCTTAGCTATGCTGGTACCACTTGGTCTACATTGTTTCCAAGCTGCCTCCGCGACCGCCCATGACGTAATGCTCTTCGTACACCTGTCACGTCTGTATACAATTATAGCGCGATGTGTGTCCACTGATGCGAAGTTCTGCCGATGTTCCATACAAACCCCTCTCAGTACCCGCTATGGTGATGTTCTTCGCCGTAAGTCGGTGAAGTCCACCCTCCAGTCCACGGGTCCACACAATTATGTTCATCAGTCACTGCTTTGGCTCATCAGTGAAGTACTTCATCCACACATCGGTATAACAGCTCCGGCAGTCATCAGCTGTCGACTGTAGTACTTCATCCACACATCGGTATAACAGCTCCGGCAACCATCAGCTGTCGACTTCAGTACTTCATCCACACATCGGTATAACAGCTTCGGCAGCCATCAGCTGTCGACTGTAGTACTTCATCCACACATCGGTATAACAGCTCCGGCAGTCATCAGCTGTTGACTGTAGTACTTCATCCACACATCGGTATAGCAGCTCCAGCAGTCATCAGCATCAGGTCTGTCGACTGCGTTGTGGACGACTGCGTCCTCAGTTTATTAGCATGTCACTGTTCATGTGCTCGGTGGCGTAGTGTTGGCTCCGTCTTCGCCGTTGAGCCGGACATTAACTCAGGTGCGCTGAAAATCTGCTCTAGTTTAAAATACTATCGGGCGTGCAATATCACCACTGCGTTTCCCCTTAGTGGGAGCAGGATCATCACTGGACAAAGAAAGGGAAGCTTCAGTTACATGGAGCCCTAACTGTCTTATTTGGCTGCGGGGAAGCTCAAGAGCCTGTGCGTGTATTTTGCTAGTAGTAAGCGGCCCTCTTGTCGTTGATGTGTGCGACATAAGGCACCGGCGGAGTACAAGGCTGGCCCTCTCCGCAGCTGGTGCCATGCCGTCGCTGTCCTGTCACGTGTTACCGTTTACCGACCATCGCCGCTTGCTGTTCACTCTCGCAGCTGCGTCGCGCCTTCTCCCATTCGGCTCGGTTGGCTGGGCTTTGTCACCGTGTGTGGGCCTAGTCAGATCATACGGTGCGTGTGAAGTGAATAACTTCACTGTTCCTTGGCAACATTTTTGGATGGTTCGTTTGATACTGCTGATTCGGAATACGTCTTGTTTGTCTATTAGTATTTAGTATTTAGTTTGTTTTCTAAAGGAACGGCTACATACTGAAATGTATAGCCTAATTGTATTGAATACTTCGTCAGGGACTTCGCCAAACAATAGGCCTAACAATATGCCGGATGACGTCCACCCATTCTGAGGAATATTAGGACATGCTTTCAGACTGAGGTCCTGCGCCGGTATTGTGTCCGGTATGAGTGTATGTATGTAGTGTATATAGTGTAGTGTATGTAAGTCTATGTGTCCGTACACACAATATTGGTGTGTTCGGTGGATGCCAAATATATTTTGGATAGGAAATGTGATTTTAAATGCGGATAATGAAACGTGGCGCCGATCCGAGCAAGCGTGAATGACGAAATAGATATGGTGATGGTGACGTAGTTAGCGTATCCCCTTCCACGTACAAAACATCTGATGGTGGTAGATGCTCTAAATTTTGGGAGTCTGATTAATCTGGTTCATCATATAGTCTGGCTAAGCCACAAGCCACTTCACTGCTCGAGGACGGGAGGCAGATTCTTGCCTGAGAGGGTGAGGACGATACAACGGAGAGGTGTGTAGGATTAGCGTCGGATGTGACGCCCTGGTGACCATTGCCGATCTTCGTGATTCAGATCTTTCTTTACAATCTTAAGTCGGTTCGTAAGTTGGGGGCATCCGTTCCATTATCCCGCCCCTTTAACACCTGTTAAACTCCAAAACTCACATGTCGTATGCTAGCGTTGCTAAGTTTTGCTTGCCTTCTAGTAATGATCCGTCCGGATGTCCTGGCTGAGTTTTCACCACTCCTACTGGGTCTTAGCCTAATCATTATCCTTCGTAATCCTCACTGCCACTCTCACAGCTAGAGACATTCCGTTTTCATACTCCCCATAGTGGTTTGTGCAGTGCACCCCGAAAATCACTCCCAGTAGTGCTGGATGCCTGCTGGATGAGTAACTCTCAGGTAGAATAAATGTCCTCGTCAATAATTCCTATTATCACTCCGCTGAACGACCGCTTTGCTGCGTGGATCACCCAGAATATATGTTTTTAACGCAATCCGTTCGGTACTTATTTTAAAGGAAGCTAGCTTATACATAGGGCTTATGTGTAACACCGACAACGCTTTACTTATCATCTCTACCCGGGACAGGCCTCTATACCTAATATCCGGGCCCTATCGGGGCTCCGCCGGACCTGTGTCATATGTCCGAGCTCACCAACCTGGGGCTCCGCCGGACCTGTGACCTCTATCCGGGGCCACAAACCTGGGGCTCCGCCGGACCAAGTTTCTGAAGTTAACATCGGCCGGCACAGATGGCGGGCTACGCGGATGACCTTACCTATATCTTGACTGCGGGCGCCCGGGAATCTCTTTAGGAGATCTCCCCGTCTAACCGAGAGTGACTTCTGAGGCGCGTCCGGCAGCCTCCTCCCTGTCATCCCCTCCTCCTTCGCCCTCCTTTTTCGGCGCCAACCTATCATCCTCTGGGCATTTGGCACCCTCAGTCTTGGACTTAGCTACTTGCAACCTCCCTGTGGTATGCGGCCAGCCGATAGCACTCGGTCTGGACATAATTTTCCAAGAGCACCTTCGTTACATGTTTCGCCGCGCTGATGGATCTTCGATATAGGAATCGGGCACACAAGCCGTCATGCCGCTTCTAAAAGCTCCAATACTATTTAATCTCTGTCCGTCCCTGACTGTTAATATTATCAGCCATAATACATTTTCTTACTTCTCTCAGCTGGAACCTGAGGTCGGTTTGGCATCTAAGATTCTTCGACTGCGCATGCGCAGTAAGGCACACTGAGCCTGGGCGGAGGCTAACTGGCGAATGACGTCAGAAACTATGACGTCATCGCCCATCATGCGCGTTAGAATTGCTAAGCCAAAAATGTATGGATGTGCCCGATTTCCGAATACAATTTCGACGATATTGACGCCGGCGACAAAGTAAGCGGACACATATTGGGTGCATATGGAAGCTTTCAAAGTTGTAGCATTCAATGCTTGTACCATCCAAAACAGCACCATCCAACGCTTGCGACATCCAAATTTCGCACGGGTAGGGGACATCGTCATCATCCAAGCTAGCAGCAGCCAAAATCGTGGTATCCAGCCACATCCAATGTCGTGGCAGCCAAGCTTGCGACCTCCAAAAATAGAACACCGAGGAGATCTACCTTCCGGGAACTATTGGTTCAAATATTGCCCGGTAGATGTCTCACCATTGCCGGTGGTGCGAAGAAACGCTAGTTGAGTGACGTCACTTTGACACATGAGAGTGGTGTACAGTGGAACCCGGCAGTGTCAGTGCCACCGCCACGGCGGCGGCACTGACGGGCCGGGGCGACGGCGCGCGGCAGCGGCGCGCCGCCGCCCGCCCGGCTGCACCGGGCTATGCGCGCTGGCGGTAGCCTTGCCTGCTGGCGGTAGAAATATTCGCTTTTGCTGGGCCATAGGAACCGTATGAACCCATTTATTTCCATCGTGTTTTAGCTGGGTATGCATTGATCTGGGTATGATGATTTTAGTGAGTAGGTTTTCGGTACATATGGAGCTCGGGGTGTTTAGCTGTTTTGCCATTTAAAGAGAATAGGTCACCTTGAAAGTTGTCTTGAAATTTCGCTTTACAGGGCACTTCGAGCAAAAAAAAAATTGCCTTTGTTTGGACGATAGATGGATATAAATCGAAAAATGGGCATGTTTCTCTTTTCTCCTTCATGGCCATAACAAACTTCATGATAATTATGACGTCATGCATATGGTATAGCTTGGATATGGAAACTATTTCACACAATAACGACGGACTTTAGGCATATATACGCAAGCTGCTTGTAACCTAAACAACCGTTGTGGGGACCCGAAACAAGTTTCGTGGAAATGAAACTTCTACTAAAAGGGGCCCACTAGTCCTGTGTCGAAATTACTTAAAGGAAGATAATCACCTCTTGCCACAAAAATAGAGTTAGCACCTGAAATCGATAGACGAGGCCAAAATATGCAATAATTTCATCACATTTTGCATATAAACATTCCTACCGAAAGATATTGGCAGTTTCCTACCGATAAGCGATCCACGCTTATATCGGTCGGTACTCAGCAAGTATTCGGTAACCAATTCAGTAAATTAACCTCCCTACACATTGCTATTTATCATAAAGGTATGCAATATGTTTCCTGCACTCTATTTTTTGTCAATATGTGCCAACAATTTTATGAAAAATCAAAAATCATTTGAAAAAAGTGCATTGACATCGGCAGTTTAGCTTGGCAGTTGGCATGGCTACAGCGACCTATTTAGTGTCAGCGATTCGTTTACAAGTGCCCATTCAACCACGTTGAACAGATTGATGCAAAAGCGCCAGATGTTGCGCTTTCCAATAGTGGAAGAAAAATTCCGATCATTAATTTTTCCCAAACTTCCAACTTTGAGTTAGGGAATAATTTTATTTAATTCTTAAATTTAGATAACATCATTTTAATACCATAACGGTAGCCAAATAAATTGTTGTTAACCAAATCAAAAGGTGATCATCTCCCTTTAATGTAGGGAGTTCATTTTTTCACACAACCCATTTTCGATCTGCTCTACAAATCTGTTATCTCAGTTCAAAACCCCATGTTAAAGGTGAACTTTAATAAGCTGGAGTAGGGATCTTTGACCTTCGCTTAGATACGATAAGTATATGTATGTGCCTAAAACCAGTAAAACGTCCTTATGGGATCGGGAACCGAGCGGGCGATTCTTCAACGTTCTTTTCCAATGTGAAGGATCACTTTGTTTTGTTTTGACCTCAGTTGACCTAATATGACTTTGTAGGGGTCACTGAGCAACAGTTGCATAGGGTCATGAATAATGAGCTATACAAACATGATCCTGAAATAATTGGTCTGATGTTATGCGTATTCTCTGAATGGGAGGGATTTGCATATTTTCATATTGACATATAATAGGTCACGGAATCGACTTGACCTTAGGTCACAGATATACACAAATCCAAGATAAGCGATTTGTAGGTACTTAAGCGTAATTCAATTATGTGAGTTTGCAACTGCTCGGGACAAACACCGAGCAGTTTCCTGGGCGCGACCGTTTTTTGGGGGGAGATGCGGGTCACCTAATGCGGACCTGGTGACCTAACCTGAAGTGACCCGAAGAACAAAACATTACAAAATATGGTTAATTAATGCCCGAACAGGTGCATGATAATTTGTTACAAAGACTAAGACAGAAAATCTGAGCAACAGGTTATCACGACCGATCAGTAAGCAGTTTGAACAGAAATGCATCAACTTTGTCTAACAATGTCCATGGGTGGAACTTTATATTCTTTCGGGGTTGTAGCTACAACTGCATCCTCGGAAAATTACAACCCCAATTATGAATATTACAACCCCAACATTGCCAGTAAATGCATAAGTAAATAAATACTGCGAACGGTACGCAAAATCACCAAAGGATATTTTTCAATAACAATAATATCCAGTATGGCGCCGAAGTTGGCGATGAACGAGCGAGCGCGAAGGAAATGCATGGTGAGGTTGGTATGGGCAGTGCGCACGCATAAGGGTGCTGCTTTCCTAGTACTGTTGCCTGACACCCACACCAAATTTCAACTCGATCGGGCAAGTAGTTCTGAGATACAGAAAAGGGGTGAGCACTTGCGTACGTACAGAGGCACCCCACCTCTGACTTGTGGATAGGTGGTGGCTGAGGGTCCCTAACCACACACCAAATTTGCACTCAATCGTCCCAGCCGTTGCTGAGTTTTTGCGAGCAGGCACTTTCACCCCCCCTCCCCCCACCCACGCGGAACGCGCAACGAGCAGTGATAGTCCACCCCAGATGAGTCGGCTCTGGTCTCAAACAGGGATATAGATGGATGAGGCTACTCAGCAAAGAAGCCCGCTTGTCAATCGGACGTTCGGTTACAGAGATATGAGCTTCTGAAAAGCGTCGCCACGGGCCGGGCCCGGCCGCTCATATTCTGATTTTTACCCTACTTAAAGGGACTGTCCCACCTTGGTGAAAGTTGTCGAATCACACTTAATTGTATGTCTACATAACAGGCGAGGTCAGCTGAACATGTTCGTGAACTTTTTCCTGAAAAAAAATGCTTTATCTTGGAAGATATTCAACTTTTAGTTTTAAGCAAAAAGTAGGGTTGGTGACGTCATATGATTTGTTTTTAATAACCGGAAATCATTTGTGCTGCCAAATATATGGCACAATTTTGTGTCGACATCAATTGCGCAGAAAAAAGCGAACCACCCGGTGTCTAGATTGGCTTAGATTGCGAACCACCCGGGATCGAGAAATGAAAGACGAAAATATTCCAAGGCTGACCTTAAAACAAGTCGACTATCATTACCAGTTGGTAAAGAGACGTCGCTGTCGGTTTAGAGTCCCTATTCAAATACCCATGGGCCTTATCTTAACAGAGATCAAAATCGAACTCGAATATCTTTTTTATTAGATCATTGTGGTTGTTTTAACTGCTACCATACTTAATTTAAATGCTAGCCATACAAAATGGCTATCTCAACTCAAATATAATGTTTAAGGTGAGATAGTCCCTTTAACGGAAGGACGAGCGAGATCAAAGGCGCTCGCACGTAATCACCGATGTATTGATAGCTCTCATATGACTCATATGACGTCCTGGTGTTATCCTGCCTTTACCGGAGGGTGATTCCCGGTTTGATTGATAATCAGTAATTTGATCCTTAGCTTCGTTTCACAGGCAGGAAGTGTATAATAACGTGCATTACTATGTTCTTTGGAACGTGAGATACAAGGTAGAACTGTATAGAGGAATAGGAGTTTATTAACACGCGCCCTGGAGGGCCTCTGAAAATTACACGCACTGGAGGGGGGGGGGGAGATAAAGGCCCCGATAAGACATACAATAACGAAAATTGTAGGGTGGAGAGGTTCTGTGGAACTCTGTTTTGTGAAAATTCCATGACCCTAGGCGATGATCTCCAAGGTCAAATGAAGTCAAACATGTTAATATTTGATTGTTATGCGCTCCTTGGCTTGACATTGTTATGGAACGCAGTGATTGCGTGTATAATGTATAAGTATTTAACTATATTGTATGTAGCCCAAAATGGGCTTAAATATTTTGTTGGAGTCTAATGATACAATAGGGATGATAGAAGTTCCATTTAACCTCACCGCCATTTACATACCAGTAAGACGCCGTAGTTGGCGATGACGAGCGAGCGCGAAGGAAATGTATTGGTGAATTTCAACTCGATCAGGCAAGTAGTTTCTGAGATTTTAAAAAAAACAGTTGCACGTGCGCACGTACAGAGGCACCCCACCCCTGACTTGTGGAAAAGTGGCGGCTGAGAGGTCCCTAACCACACAACAAAATTTTGAACACATTCGGCTCAGCCGTTCCTGAAATATAGAATAGGGGTGAGCACGTGCGCACGTGCAGGGGCACCCTACCCCTGGGCCCTGACTTGTGGGAAAGTGGCGGCTGAGAGGTCCCCAACCACAAATAAATTTGAACACAATCGGCTCAGCCGTCCCTGAAGTATATAATAGGGGTGTGCACTTGCGCACGTGCGGACGCACCTCATCCCTGACTTGTGAGAAAGTGGCGGCTGAGGGGGTCTATAACCACAAACCAAATTTGCATACAATCTGCTCAAGCCGTTGCGGAGTTTTTGCGAGACAATTTTTTGCAGCGCACCCCTCACGCGGTACGTTCAGTCGGCACTGGTCCCAAACATGGTAAGTTGGACGGGGCTGCTCAGCAAAGAAGACTGCTTGTCAATCGGACGTGCGGTTGCAGAGATATGAACTTCTCAAAAGCGTCGGCACGGGCGAGGTCGAGTCGGGTCGTGTCGGGCTGGATCGCGCCGGATCGGGCCGGGCAGCTCATATTAAGATTTTTCCCTTACACCACGGAGGACGAGCGAGCGCGAAGCGCTCGCTCGTAACAAAAACAATTAATAAATATGAGCACAGAAAAGGAAAAGCTTTAAAATGTTGGTCACGTTTCCCATAAAATAGATTTAAAATCCAACAATACAACATATTA
>JAXIVJ010015207.1:0-32299 GCA_036785665.1 Chirona hameri
TAACCTCCCCATAATAAGTCAATGGGGAAATATACAAATGCTTCCTATTTCAAGGATATACATGGTACTAGTCCAATTACTTCTAGATCATGTTATTATAGGATATACTTGATTATCCAAGTGTAAGTTTTGTTCAGTGACCCCTATTGGGTCATTTGAGGTCATGCGAGCTCACCATCACTTTTTTGTCAATAACTCTCGACATAATGAAGATAGAGAAGTAAAACTGACATCAATGTGTTTGTCTCGTCGAGACACGTCTTCCCATATCCAACATGCCCTACTTGGGTCACCACTTGACCTTGACCTTAGGTCAAATTGTTAAGTTGACTTAACAAGATCACCATATATATCATTCAAAGCGCCTTGACAAGATAAACACAATGGCGTAAACAGTTTTCAGTTATCTTTATTAAGTAAAAAGTTAATAGCAAAACAAGATTTAGCAAAATTTAACACGCGCCCTGGAGGGGGCGAAATCCGCCCACCCCTCTGGTTTTTCGAGGATAGCGCAAAAACGGCGGCGCGCAGCGCCGCCGTTTTATGTATACCTGTTCAGAAATGAACTTCCCGCATTATGTAAAATTCTTGGCCTCAGGTCATCTCAGGTCAGGTCACCAGACCAGGTCACGTGATGACCTCAACTCCAAAACGTTTGCAGTAGTACCACAGCCACAGTTTTACGTCGATCGGTTTCAATCTTGCAGGACTTCATAAGGTCATAGATACCAACAATTTTTTGATGTCGGATTTCTAATATCGGTGACCTAAGGTCAGGTCAATTTTGTGACCGCCAACACGGTTTTATCAATAACTATCGACATAATGAAGATAGAGAAGAGAAAACGGTACCAATATGTTTGTATCGTCGAGACACGTCTCCCAATATGCAACATGACCAACTTGGGTCACCACTTGACCTTGACCTGAGGTCAAATTTCTCAGTTGACCTAACCCGGTCACCATGAATATGATTCGAAGCGCCTTGACAAGAAACACGCGATGGCGTAAATATTATTGCTTTATCTTTATTAGGTAAAATGTTATTTGGGGAAAACAGTTTTGAAAACACAATCACCTTTTTGACATTCGATGACCTCTGGAGCCGAAACTATTGACCTGAGCTCAAATCTGAGGACACCTAGGTCGATTGCATTTTTCAATGAATTTCGATTGCTTTTTTCCGTTTGCTGCTAACTATCATAGTTCCCGAGATATTTGGGAGTGTTCGAACCGAAGTCTTGAAAACTTGAAAATCTGACCCTTGATGACCTCTGGTGACCTCAATATTGACCTGGAAAAAAAAAATAACGAAATACTTTCGAAAGAGCTATCTAACGTCGTTTCCCGCTTGTCGCTACGTTGCGTGGTTTTCGAGATCATAGGGGGGGGGGGGGGGCGAAATCCGCCCCCCTCCAGGGCGTGTAATTATCAGAGGCCCTCCAGGGCGCGTGTTAATCCATGTGAAATATTCTGATTTTCATCATTTATACAACGGAACTTGTTATTTATCTATGAAAATACACTATGTATGAGGTTCAATGAAATGTCCAACCGTTACCTTCGTGTATTGCTAAGCATTTATCATATATGTATTCAGTTTTTCCAAAGCGACGACCACTCATCCCCTCGCGGCAGTTTTCTGAGCTCGCGATGTGTATCCCCCACATTAGATGGCAGGGCAAACAGTATTCTTAACGGTCCGCCAGGTTTACGCTTGCCAAAAGGTCGACAGACAGTCACGGGTGGAGCTAGGAAACACATATTTCCACAGATTAAGCCCATGCCTAGTCGCCTGCAATACAAACTGCATTGCCAAACATCTCCCGATTATCAGCAGAAACCAGTCCCGCTGCTCTCCTTCCAGTTCACTCTGCGTGACGCAGCGACAATGGCGGCACATCGGTTGCAGTGCCACCAGTGGCTGGCCAACAGAGCCGCAATTTGTGGGCGGGGAGTCAGGCCAAACCCTTCCCTCTCCCTGCCCCCCCCCCCCCTCCTCCCCCTCCTCTCAGTGGCAACACGCCGTTGGCTTGGGTCGCGACAGCCTCTGGCAGACCCGGGTACATCCTCTGACATTGCCAGCCACTCCACAGCTGACATTAAATATGTTGGTTGGCTGGCGGCGCCGGCAAGTTTGCCGTAATTTTCTCTCCGACCACTGGTGGGCTCATTTTACACATGCGCTAGAGCTAGCACTGCGTAGAAATGAACGTTATACGACAAATGTCACTGTAATTACACATTTATGGTAAATCACTGGCACTGGGTGGCTTTCAAAATCGCTCCAAGTCTTGGGAAATATTTGCGTGTTCAGGTATTATGCAGTTAATTTACGGCTATATTTTTTCTCAGCATGTTTTATTATATGCCTTTTGCACTGCGTTTTACCCGTCAGTTACTGCGACATCTTACATAATACGAGTCTTTCAGGAGATGCCTCTGGCCTCTGGTCAATTTGATCATGTTATAGCTTTTCAAGCGACATTCACTAGCCCTGGGAATGTTGTCAGAGGTAAATCAGCCGTATTGATTTGGAGTCATTGATGGAGTCACAAGCATAGAGATTATATATACATAGAAATGCCATACACATAAATCTGCGGAAATTCAGTGGGTCCTTTTAAACAATAAATATCCCCTAAAAATGTAGTGCGCCGATGCCAATTAAATCTTTGTCTGAGACAAATAATTCCAGAAAACAGTTTGGATACTTTTCCACCTAGGGAGTATGAGGGGTGCCAAGTGGTGTTTTTTACCACCTACGTATGCAGCTTGAACTCTTTGGGGTCACAAAGCTAAGTCGGGTACAAATATACGTGACCTGCAAGTATTGGACCTGTGGTACCACCCGTTCGATCTGTAGAGGTGGTGAGAAAAACTCGATATTTTTTCTTTCTTTCTGGGCCATGTCATGATGGTGTGAAATATGTAAAGGTAACATTACATGGCCACTCAATCTGTACCTATATTGGTGTGCATAGCAGAAACCTCGCTGCGTAGGGTATACCCTAGGGTAAGAACGAACTTTAACGAAGGATGACGGCATAATTTTAGTACATATAGCGTTAACTATCCAATCTGCAGATTGGCATTGTTTGGCGAAATGTACCTGATGTGGCAAAAATATTTGTATAAGTAGAAAATTGGAAATGTTAAAGTTAACCCTGCAAATCGAAAGAAAGGATTGATTTTACCATAGGGGGACAAATGGCATAGTATTTGTTTTAAAGGGAAATAATGACCTTTTGATTTTGTTAGCAACAATTTCTTAGGCTACCGCTATGGTTTTAAAATTATTTTATTTAAATTTAAGAATTAAATCAAATTATTCCCAAATTCGAAGTTGTAAGTTTGAAAAAAATATCAAACAAGTACCTTGTGTACTTCATGAAGGTCGTTGACAAATTCGCCCTTCCCTACCATTGTTTACATCCATTGCGGCATTTTTGGAGGCTCTGTGACATTTCCGATCAAACTGAGCGCTGCTCGGACACACGCTAGTAGTGCTTTCGTTCTCCATGGCAACCAGGCGTCAGCCAATCAAAAGCCAGAAAGGGAATACGTTCTGGCTTTTCATTGGCTCAAGCCTGGTTGCCATGGAGAACGAAAGCGCTACTAGCAACAACTCGCCACAATGGTTAAGTGCGCCGAGAAGCATGACAATGCTTTGTAAACAAATCGTCGACGCTAAATAGGTCGCCGTCGATGTGCATCGATGAGCTTCCGATTTAATTGCCAGTTTTGTGTTATTGTTTGTTAGTTTTTTGGAGAAAAATTATTATTTTTCATGATAATATAAAGCATAGTGTTATATACAGCCACAGACAAATTATACAATACTCCTAATGTTGAAAACAAATGAATTTATTTTCAAAAATTGAGGGTCGCAACCACTAACTATGCCGCCGTTGATGTGCATCGATGAGCTTCCGATTTTATTGCCACTTTTTCCAATCGCTGTTAGTTTTAGAAGACCGCCGGGCATATAATCACAACAAGCAGAACGCACAATATATTTTCCACTCCATTGCGTAAAAAAACAATACGGGAAAAGCCCGCAGTTTGATGAGGACCAAAAGTACTTGCAAGTACCGGTCGTTAAAAGTGTGGAACGCTTATCAACTTTAACTTGAAATATCTTTCGGTAGGAAAGTTTTCATGCAAAATGTGATGAATTTACAATATATTTTGGTCTCGTCTGGCGATTTCAAGTGCTAACTCCATTTTTGTGGAAAAAGGTAATTATTTCCCTTTAAACCAAATGAAATCCATGTATCTTTTTACTGCCAGATGCTTCCAAGCAAGCATTGCTTATTCCGTTGCACGTCTAGGGTACTTAGTGTTTCAAACATCTAAAACCTTGATATTTAACCCTCGCCCTACGGGGGGTCCTAAAACGACCTCCCTGAGGGTTTTCTTGCATTACTTTTTACATATGCGGCGCATCTTGCTGAAATTTTCAGATGCTGAGTTTAAAACAATGATACGTATGTTGTAAAAATTGGTATTTAAATTTATCGAGAAATATGGGAAATAATGATGTTTTGATGACGTTATGTTATTGGAAAAACGATAAATGTTTGAAAAATCGTAGAAAACAGAGTTTTAAAGCAAATTGGAAACGTTATTCAATAAAAGTATAAAATGTCATTTTTTTTTTAAAATGACAATCTCGTATTTGCAAAATTTAGGGTTTTTGACCCTAAAATGAACAAAAACTGATTTGTTTGGAAAAATCAACACAAAAGCAAAATGTTCACAGATGTTAAAAAAAAACAGAATATATGTGAGAGAACTGAGTATGGATAATACTCAAACCAAATTTAAAAGCCATAGCTCTATTTTTGACTGAGTGATGTCTCCCTAAGTGTAAACAACTCATGACGTCATTTTTTTTTTTTTTTTACCTTTTTTGACCCGATACGAATAAATCATTACCTTTTGTGTATTTCTGAGGCAAAACTGGTCTAGGAACATGCCTTTTTGTCAACATTTATCAATTTCTAATTTTGAGGTTTTCTGACAGAGCAAAATCCTTGTTCTGGACGTGATCGATCGAGGTCATTCACTTGACCTGGAAAGTCACTCGTTGACTCTAAACCTAAAAATTGCATACTGTTAGATTACAAACATGACAGGCAACATGTTGGTTCTTACTGCGTTGGTCTATCTTGTTTGGTTTAGAAGTTAACAGGGGGGTCTTTTTAGGACACCCCGTAGTGCGAAGGTGAAAAAAGCTCCCGTAGGGCGAGGGTTAAGTTGTTTTGACTTCGAATAATCAACAGGGAAAAACATTAGCCTGGTGTCCGTGACATTGCATATCTATCTATCTACCTCTTGATTTCCTGCCATGCTGCTACTATCAAATCTGGGACGTTCTTAAAACCGGACATGCGCCAGGGGCGGATCCAGGGGGGCACAGAGGACACGTGCCCTCCCCTCCAAAACGTCTTAGGGCGCGCCGAAAAGGGCCGACGAGACTGCGCGAAGCGTGGTATCATGGGCTCTCTAATAGTCTAGAGACCATGCGAAGTGTGGTCTTTATAAAGTTTAGAGCACTTAAAAGGCCCTATTTTCAGATGAGGGCCACCAGGCCTTATCTGACTGAAAGACCAAAGGGCCCCATGGACGTTTAAAAGGTCACTGTGCAGGTCAGGCGCCTCCCCCCTGGGGAAATCCTAGCTGCATGACTGTGCCCTACGTCGGTCTGATAGTGTCCTTGTTATGTCTGAATAGGCCCTCGCTGGGTCTGAGAGAGCCCCTACGCCTGTCGACGAGGGCCTTGACCAGTTCTGAAAGGGCCCTGGGGTCGTTTGCGAGGGTCCTGGCCGGGCCTGAGAGGGATCTACGCCCTCTAAGAGGGCCTTATCAAGCCTTAGAGAGACCCGACGCTGGTTTGAGAGGTCCAGTCCCAGTCCTGACTAGGCCCTACATTAGTCAGAGATGGCCCTTTCCGGGATTTAAATGGGCCTGCGTCTGTTTGAGAGGACCCTTTCCAGTCCTCAGATGGCCTGAGAGGTCTGAGAGGTACCTTACTAGGCCAAAGAGGACCCTATAACGAACACCTGGCGAGCCATTTGGGCCCGCCTGAACATCAGGCCTGGTCTGAGCCCTCTCAGGCCTGGCAATGACCCTCTCTCTAACGGACGTAGCGCCATTCAAGTCTGGCAAGGTACCTATCCGGCTTAGAAAGGGCCCTCTCAGGCCCACCGGTAGCAGCCTCAAAGAGACTGAGGGACCTCTCTTACCGACCTTATGGCCATCTCACACTGGCACATGACCCTTTCAGAATGACCGAGGTCCCTTTCAGACCTACCAATGGTCCTCTCAGACCAGCATAGGGCGTACAAAAGTTTTCCTAGATTAAGGTTCGGTTGACACGAAAGTACTCTCAGACGTGCTTAGGTGGACTTCATTTTTTTATGTGGACATGAAATGTCCACTTAAAATAACGGAATATTCGTGCGCTTGAGTGGACAGCTTTCACGAATCACGCGCTTCATTTTTAAGTGGACACGACGGGATGTCCACCCACGCATCATAAACTTACCGCGGCAGCTTTTTTAGCCAGTTGTAGTTCCTCATTCAACCACCACGTGGCGGGACGATCGAATTTGCGGACTTGGCGGTTACCATGGCAACTAACCAAGCCGCGTCAGCTGATAACGCGCGTCGCCACCCGCGACTTGCGTGCAATTGCGTTTCGGGCAGCGGTGAAGCGAAGAGAGTGCGAAGTGCAGTGGTAGAAAAGTGTGAACTGGTGCATCATTGATCATAAAGAGAAAGGTCAGTTATTGATGAAACCATAATTGAACGGTGGATATAGTTACCAAAGCTTTACCAATGTTTTTAGACTTGGATTTCGATTTCCGATATGGACATGAAAGGCAACTTATCAGTGGTGGTGGCAAGTGTTCGTTTTTTACCAGTGCTGGGGCTTATTAACCAGTTCCGACACGCATTTTTACTGCTTTACCACAAGCTTACAGGGCCTTTTTTAAGGGAAAATCACGAAGGGGGGGGGGGGGGGGGCAAGATAAGATCCAAACATAGCACACAAAGGCAAAACACGTAAGCATGACTCTGATGGAAAATGCCACCAGAATTTGGAATGTGTGTGTTAACCCGCCATTGGCTGGGGAGGGGGCGTTTTTCGCCCCCCTGACGAACTTTCGCAATATCTCGAAAACCAATAGTGCTATCGACGTGAAACTTCGGGTACCATCTCCTACATCAATTGTACGTCTTATGTGTAAACATGAAGCAATTTCGTCGAAAAAATCGAGATATGGCGAATTTAGTGACGTCACTACACACGCATTTGACCAAAAAAATCAGCCAAGCTTTAACAGACCGTGTACAAATGCCATATTATGAGCAAAATGCGATACAAAAACGTCAAAAGATAGTGGATGGCAAGAACTAAAAAATGGCTTCCTCGGAATTATGAACATTTAGTTTTTTTTTACCCAGAAATGGAAACCAAAAATAAATACAAAATGCCCTCAAAATCAACATTTTCTAACATTAAACAAAAACTGAATATATGTTGGAGAACTATGTGTAAAATACCCAAACCAAATTTAAAAGCAATATCTTTATTTTTGACTGACGTATGGCTCCAAGTTCCCTAAGTATGAGTAACTCATGACGTCATATTTTTTAATTGCGTTTGTTATGGATTTAGTCACCAGATACAGACAAATTCCAGTACTGTATTTCTGAGACAAAATTGGTCTAGAAACATGCGTTTTTATTTAGATTTATCAATATGTTTTGACCTTATGTGACCTGACCTTGACTTGAGCTCGACATTAACCTTACTTAAATGAGGTCAGATGGTAAAATGACTATCACTATCGAATTATGCATGTAACATAACTCATAAAGCATATGTTGCATGTCTCGTATATATTTTGCGCATAGTGACCTTTTGTGACTTGTCCTTGACTTTGATCTTTGCCAACAATCTCACTTTAGCTCATGCGGGATGTGTACGATACCTTTGAGAGCACTCTGAGTGATCATGTTCTCAATCGAAGGCTTTGGATGGAAAGTATGGTCCATGCATTCAAATACCTCGATTATGACCTTTGGCCTGATCGTGACCTAACATGTGACCTCAATTTGCAACTTTAGAGTATGCTTTGTATTTGTCTCATTGAGAGCTTTCGAATGCCGCCTTGCGTGTCTCGTTGCGATCATTGGTTCGAAGGAAAACCAAGAGGGGGGAAATCCCCCCCCCCCCCTTCCCCCCAGCCACTGGAAGGAGTCTGGAAACCCCAGCCAATGCCGGGTTAACCGTTTTTTTTGCCTAACAACTCACGCCATACCATAGGCTTATTAACCAGTTCCGACAGAGACTTGTATTTTGTATTACATTGTATTGTTGGCACATTGTATTTTGTATTACTACAACGTACTCCTTTCTGTACTTGCACCTTTTACATAACTAAGTCCAATTACAATGTCCAAGGTCATTTGTTTCTCCGTAATACTGCGTCAAATGTAATGCTTTGATTGAATAGGAACTACGGCTTCAATATTCGACAGTGGATCCAGCGAGCCAGTCGAGCCAGAACCCAACAAGACTGGAATGGTCCAAAAATTGACCTTTCCTAATTAAAAACCAATTATTTTCAAAAATTTACGTTTATACTTAAAAAATTACACGAAATAAAATGTCAAGTATTGCTCAACTTACCCCATTAGTGTTGTAATTTGATCCAACTCGTGCGGCAGGTTGAGCACATTGGGCATGCAGAGCATGAAAATACCGAAGGTTGATTACTCCAATGTCTTAGGTGTATGGAAATATTCAATGTTCAATGTTCACCAGATCCATACATTGGCATCGCCATGATTTTTAGGTTGTTGCGCGTGTTAGTCTGTGTTACAAACGTTAACACGCGCAACAACAGGGGGCGAATATCCTCCCCTCTTAGGTTTTTCGGAAATAATGGGAAACGACGGCGTTTCGCACCGCCATTTTTGGCAGAACTGTTTGCTTATCCGTTGCCCAAATCCTGTAATTTTTTACCTCGGGTCTCCTCAGGTCAAGTCTAGTGATCCCATCTAAAAATATAAGGTCGTGCCGTAGCCAGATTGTTTAACCGATCAGTTGGAATCTTACAGGATTTAATCAGGTCACAAATACCAACAATTCTGCTATTTCCGATAATTTTTATATCGATGACCTAAGGCAAGGTAGATTTTGTGACCTCTCAATTTTAGGTCATTGGGGCAACATGACAATGCATATAAATCTCCAGGAAATGGCTACATTTTCCCAATGTTCACCAGACTCACGAATCTTTTGCAAAATACAAAGATCCATGTGACATTTTTGGCCTGCGACCTCCACGAGGTAAAATCTATTGACCCAGAGGTCATGCGTCGTGTTTCTTCCATAACTTTTTACCGAACCAGTAAGGCGCCGTAGTTGGCGATGAACGAGCGAATGCGAAGTAAATGTACCTATGGTGAATTTCAATTCGATCGGGCAAGTAGTTTCTGAGGTACGGGGACAAAAAAGGGGTGCGCACGTGCGTACGTGCAGAGGCACCCCACCCCTGACTTGTTGGAAAGTGGCGGCTGAGAGATCCATAACCACACACCAAATTTCCACACAATCGGCCAACCCGTTGCGGAGCTTTTGCGACAAAACACCTGTCTACACCCCTCACGCGGCACGTGCCACGCGCAGTGGTAGTTACTCACGTGAGTCGGCTCTGGTCTCAAACAGGGTAGGGGGATGGGACTACTCAGCAAAGAAGCCCGCTTGTCAATCGGACGTGCTGTTGCAGAGATATTTGCTTCTCAAAAGCGTCGCCACGGGCCGGGCCGGGCCGGCCGCTCATATTCAGATTCTTCCCTTATATACTCCACGGAAGGAACATTATTGAAATATCTCCCCTATCCCAACCATGGGCGTCGCCACCTGAGGGGCCAGGGGGCCGGCCCCCCAAGATCCCTCCGGACCCCAAGATTAGCAGGACTTTAATATTAACATTATGGGAGTGTGGGAGGGGGGGGGGGGGGGGGGGGGGGGGGGGGTGGCAACCACCTGGTTGCCCCTCCCCCTCCCCCACACACCCCACCCCACACTCACGCGAAATTTTGTGGCAACGTTCCTTGTCCAACAATCCCCGATCTCCCCTACTCTGCCGTTAATCAGCAATTGTTTAAATGGTACCTATTGAAATTAATGTTATTTCGGAAATAATTTAAAGATACTAATTTTGGCTGGGAAATACAAAAACTTAGAAATATCATAGAATTTATCATTGGATTTTTATAAATTTATCACCAAGTAAGTATATTGTATTTTAATTTAATACTATCAAGCGAAAAATGGCATAAAATTGCTGAAATCAGGGTGGACAAAATGTCTTGACTGGGGGGGGGGGGGGGGGGCATTTGCCCCTCCCCGTTAACATGTTAAAATAGGCCCTGCAAGCTTAACCATTAAATTTGAGGCATACATTATCAGTGTAGGAAGAGCTGTTTTAGGAATATAAGTTGGCACATGGTAGGTACCCTATCCACATTTTATTTAGGTAAATAGTTAAGTAGGGCAGGTGCATACCTACATACAAGGCATACAGGGCGCCTGGACAAATTTGTGTCAAGTGTACCGATGTATTCCGCACCCAAGCTCCAAAGCAATCCTAGGATCCTGGTTCTTACTGTTCAGGTATCGTATACCCGAGTGTGTGTTGGGACAATTTGAAGCACAAATTAACGACCTTAAATGATTATGGTCATTGTGTAGGGGGTAAGAAACTTGTGTTATATGCGAGGTTACTGGTGAGTTCGCAAGTCACACTAAATGTCATTTGCGCTGCAATTAGTGCAATTATTAGGGAACTATTCACCTTGTTTTTTGTTTAACACGCGCACGGCCTGTGTGTGTGTGTGTGTGTGTGTGGGGGGGGGGGGGGGTGATTTCCGCCCCCCGGTTTTCCTGAATAGCGGGAAAACGGCGGCGCGCAGCGCCGCCAAATTTGACACAGCTGCTTGGGCATCAATTGCCCGCATAGCCTAAAAAAATTACCTCGGGTCATCTCGGGTCAGGTCACCAGGCCAGGTCACGTGACCCCACCTCCAAGAAGTGTGCCATCATACCACAGCCACAGTTGTTAGCCGATCGGTTTCAAACTTACAGGGTTTCATAAAACCATAGATACCTTCAATTCGTTTACCTCGGATTTGTTTTATATCGGTGACCTTAGGCTTGGTCAATTTGTGACCAATTTGTGACGTGACCTCTCCATTGGGGGTCAATGGGGAAATATTCAAATGCTTCCTATTCCGAGGATACCCACAATGCCCACAAATCGTAAATCTCAACAAAAGTTTCGAATAGACAAGGCTGATTATGAACTTAAACAAGGACAAACAAATACAAAGGAAACAGATACAGCGCACTCGATAGGGTTTTTCGTACTTTGATCTTGTCGTTCGTTCGCTTGTATTCAATTCGCTCGTTCGTTCGTTCTAATAAACCAAAGAGTCTTAACTTCAAAACATAAAATACAATAATCCCAATAATACAAGGCCGCAACATAATTCAAAAGTTTAAAGAGACATCGCGTGCCAAAGCAACAATCTGCAATTCCAACTGGCTGACTGGCATTTACATGTATGATGCACAAGATTTTAACATTAAATCTTCCGGTCGGACTGCGCCAAAGCCTGTCATTTAACCATCAATCAGGCTTGCTACAAACGCGACAATCATCTCACCTATCGCTTGTTCGTCCCCGCAACAACCATGGAAAGCGCACCTTCATATACCGTGGATCCAAACTGTACAATCGCTATGCCATTGACAATCATCTACATCGTCTTAGTGTGTGTACTTTTAAAAGGCATGCAAGAGAAATATTGACTGAAGCTTCTTGAGCTATTGACGTAGCTTTTTGACACTTGTTTGCGACGCAAATGTTGTGCTACACCAATGTATGACGAAGGTATTAAAATAGCCCTATTGTGTGGAAATACCTGATGACGTGAAATAAATAAATACATAGATAAATAAATACACTCTCAGACCGACTTGAGGCCCTTTCAGACCGGCAAAAACGTTCGGGCCCCTTTCAGCTCGGGAGCCCCTTGACGTCTGATGTGACCCCCACCCCCCCCCAAATTGTCCTGGCTCCGTCCCTGACATGCCCCAAGTATGTCGATATTCCTGAAGATAAATGACGAGAATCGACACGCCATACATGCCTTTGTTTATTTGCTACCATATTGCGTTTTGAAAAGTGTGTTTTGAAAAGTGTGTGTTTGTGGGGGGGGGGGGCAGCTTCAGTGGCGGGTCTAGGTTTCAAGTTTTGTTTTTGGGAGGGGAAACTTCGCTCCGTTTCGTCAACGAAAAGTTGTTGATCTGGGGGGGGGGGGGGGTCGGGTCGCCAGCACGGAAGAGAAGAGTCGTTGGCGGGGGGGGTATATGACTTCTCGGAACAAAAATCACAATCTCCCAGAATGGTTGCGGGGGGGGGGGGGGGGGGGGGCATACGTTTGCCAACAAATTTTTGTTTTGTTTTGTTGGAGGGGGGGGGGGGGGGGGGGGGGCAATTGCCTGATTTTCCCTTACGTAGATCCGCCACTGGCCAGCCGTACAATTATTTTCACTTTATAAATGGTGATAAGTTATTTTTGTTGACCTCACACTTCATCTACGCCCACGCAGCTCAGTTTGTAAACCGTCGGGCAGGAAATTCGTCCACCCTGGCAAGGTGGGTTCGAGTCACTTCTGCGCTCGATATTCGCTCCTGACCGGGATGACCTGCGGTCGGTAGCAGCGGCCGCAAACAGGTCAGAAGATGAAATCAGGAGCTGGGCGGAACGTGTTCCAACTTCGAGCACGTTAAACATTCGCCACTAAATTCTGCCGTTGAAAAATGGAAGTACGTCATCGGGTGGTAAGGGTCAGGAACCTACGCAACAAGCTCTGCTTGGTGTAGGGTTGTGATCCCATAAATCCATCCATTCAAATATTCGGAATAATTTTATTAAAACAAATATCCGGCTAAGTGGTTGACGAGAATCCAAAATAGGACATGGCAATTCAGGGTTCTGAATTCAGTGTTTCTGACAACTGTTAACCCGCGCTCCGCTGGGGTCTTCAGCCGAGCACATGGGGGCAGATTCTGCCCCCTACTCGTTGTATTGCGACTAATAATCGCAGCGAGACGCGCAAGGCGGCAATTGAAAGTTCGCAATAAGACGCATCGAAAGCATAGGTACGCCAAGTTGGAAAATTAGTCATACGTGGGGAGTCATAAGTGAATTAAATATGACCAATTTGTTTGAAATTAGACATGGGTGTTTTCTACGCTTGGTCCTCAAATATGTATTCCGTTAATGCAATACTTTTGACAATTTTGATATTGTGGAACTTCCCCCAAATTGGTTTGATATTATTTGGGGGTAAAAACCCAAAATGTCTAAAATCTGATAGCAAAATTTTCAAGAGAATGTCATTGTCTTTCCTTTGGCGCTTTTTATTTGCAATTTACTTCAAAACTCGATTTATACTAATTTTCAAACATTTATCGTTTTTTCACCAAAAACGGTATTCATTATCTCCCAAAGTGCTAGACCGACTTCATGAACTTTTCAAAAGAATACATAAAATTGATGTAGCATAAACAGCACAAAGTTTGGCGTTGATCTCTCAAACGGTTTCTAAGTTATTGAGAAAATTCGGGAAGGGGACAGATTCTGACTCCCTCAGCGGGGCGCGAGTTAAGTAATAATATTGAATCAATACGAGCGATCGTAGAGGGATTAATCACCCAAAAGTGGATGGATCTAAAGGGTTCGCAAAGGCAAATGTTCGTCCTGCCGCATATTTGGAAATGTCGAATAAAAAATCCAGACCTATCATACTATACGTAAGTAAAAAAATATAAATATTGCTTTGTAATTTGGTTTGGGAATCGTCCATACTTGGTTCTCCAAATATATATTAGAAGAGAGAAAAATTCACCAAACATTTAAAAAAAAACATAATACACAAATCTAATAAATATTATAGAACGATGTATCGACTATGCCCAAACCTAATTTCAAAGCAGTATCTATATTTTTGACTTACTTATGGCTCTCTAAGTATGATAGGTCTGGATTTTGTATTCGACATTTCCAAATATGCCTCCCGGCACACTGGCTTCTTCTGACCTTGAATGCGGCCGCTGCCGCCTGCCACAGGTCATCCCCACCAGAACCAAAATATCGAGCGCCGAAGCGACTCGAACCCACGTTGCCGGGGCGGGGCGAAAATCCGCCCACCCCTCCGGTTTTTCGAGGATAGCGCAAAAACGGCGGCTCGCAGCGCCGCCGTTTTTTGTATACCTGTTTAGAAATGAACTTCTCGCATTATGTAAAATTCTTGGCCTCAAGTCATCTCAGGTCAGGTCACCAGACCAGGTCACGTGATGACCTCAACTCCAAAACGTTTGCAGTTGTACCACAGCCACAGTTTTACGCCGATCGGTTTCAATCTTGCAGGACTTCATAAGGTTATAGATACCAACAATTTGTTGGTCTCGGTTTTCTAATATCGGTGACCTAAGGTAAGGTCAATTTTGTGACCGCCAACACGGTTTTATCAATAACTATCGACATAATGAAGATAGAGAAGAGAAAACGGTACCAATATGTTTGTCTCGTCGAGACACGTCTCCCAATATGCAACATGACCAACTTGGGTCACCACTTGACCTTGACCTGAGGTCAAATTTCTCAGTTGACCTAACCCGGTCACCATGCATATGATTCGAAGCGCCTTGACAAGACACACGCGATGGCGTACACATTATTGCTTTATCTTTATTAGGTAAAAGGTTATTTGGGGAAAACCGTTTTGAAAACAAAATCACCTTTTTGACATTCGATGACCTCTGGAGCCTAAACTATTGACCTGAGCTCAAATCTGAGGACACCTAAGTCGATTGCTTTTTTCCGTTTGTTGCTAACTATCATAGTTCCCGAGATATTTGGGGGTGTTCGAACCGAAATCTTGAAAACTTGAAAATCTGACCCTTGATGACCTCTGGTGACCTCAATATTGACCTGAATTTTTTTTAAATGAAATACTTTCGAAAGAACTTGTCTCGAGCTATCTAATGTCGTTTCCCGCTTGTCGCTACGTTGCGTGGTTTTAGAGATCATAGGGGGGGGGGGGGCGAAATCCGCCCCCCCCCCCGTCCAGGGCGTGTAATTATCAGAGGCCCTCCAGGGCGCGTGTTAAGGCTCTGTAGACGCCGATACAGTCGCGGCGCGCAACGAGGTCGCGTATACCACGCCAGCCTAGCGACTCCACGATCGGTGAGATATGATCACGACCCCGCGCACCCGAGACGATCCTTGCCGCGACATTTATCACCTTTTGTACCCGGCTGAGGTGGCAGTCAGCGGCCCCGCCCCAGACGGAGAGGCAGTACAATATGTGGGGGAACACGTGTGTCTGGATTAGGAGTTGGCGGGTCTCGGGTGTGAGGTGGTGACGAATTTTATACAGACAGAACAGGATAGAGTTGCACTTTTTGACTAAATTGGAAATGTGCTCCTCCCAGGACAAGTTACGGTCCATGGCGACCCCCAGCATCTTCACGGACGGCAAGGGATTGAGTGTGTGGTTTGAGATGTTGAGCTGAAAGGATGGAGTCTTTTTAAGGGCTTGAGGAGTACCGACAAGGAGGAGGGTGGTCTTGGTGGGGTTCATCTTTAAGGAGTTGGCAGTGAAGTTGGATTGGACCGCAATGATGGTATCCTCCTGGCGGGATTTTAGTAGGCATAGGTGTGCTGGGAGGGCGGAGTCGAGGAGCTGGGTGTCGTCTGCGTAGGACACCAGACGCCCGTGAGGAAGGTACGATACAAGGTCGTTCGTGAAGATGCTGCAGAGGAGTGGGCCCACGAGAGACCCCTGAGGGACGCCGTGGGATAAAGGAAGGGATAGTGATCCGCCTCTCACCACCTGCAGCCGACCATCGAGGTAACTCCGGAACCATCGGGGATCGATGCCGTACCACTGTAGCTTGGTCAGGAGGACACCGTGGTCAACGCTGTCAAAGGCTCTACTAAGGTCGACGGAGGTGACGGCGACGACATGTCCCGCGTCGATCCGGCGCGTCATCCATTCCACAGCGTCGACCACGGCATCCTCCGTCGAGTGGCATGGCCTGTACGCGTATTGTGAAGGCGCCAACAGGCTGTGGGAAACGAGATGCGCCGACAACTGCGTACATACAACCTTCTCGCATAATTTTGACAACACTGATAAAATCGATATCGGCCTAAAATTGCCAGGAGCATCGTGAGGCCCAGATTTATGAAGAGAAATAACTGAGGCAATTTTCCAGTCACTTGGGAAGACGCAAGTGATGACAGAAGTGTTGACGAGATGAAGCAAGTGAGGCCCTAAGACAGCGAAACAGTTTTTCAATGCCAGTAGCGGCACACCATCAAGTCCAACAGCCCTAGAAGAGGACAGTTCTTTCAAGGCACTAGAAAGCATGGGTAAGGTCACCGGTTGTAAGACTAGCCGGGCTGTGGTGACGCACGGTGGTCTCGGAGGGAGAGGTGGCACGCTGTGGCAGCCGGCTGCCAGCTCGGCAGCTATCTTAGGCCCGACTGAGGCGAAATGGCGATTGAAGTCGTCAGCTCGGTGCATCGGCATATCCTCGGCGCCGCCGCCTCCTCTCGTGGGTCGAAGGGCGAACAGGGTTAGGGGGTGTGTTGCATTTCCAAAGTCTGTTATGTTTCCATCTCGAAGGCGAGTTGCGTCAGCTGGCCCGAGGCAACGTCCCGGCGGTGCCGGGTCGCAGCGGTGGTCTCGGCTCGGGAGCGGTGGTGTTCAAGTGTGGTTCCAGTGCATACATCATTGGCGACGAGGATCTGATGAACTTCGCGGACATCGCTGGAGAAAGCAGCAAGACAGCGCAACTTAAAGGGAAGTACCAAACGAGTTGATCTGCTAGAAAATGGCAAATGGCAAGTTAACAACTTTTGAGCCGGCTGAGGAAAGCTTGGATAATTACTTGCAACGTTTTCAGTTCTATTGTTCAGCAAATGATATCCGAGCTGAGACCAAACAAAAGTCTCTGTTTTTAACAGCTGTGGGACAGACAGCGTTTGGGAAAATCAAGGATTTGATAAGCCCTGTCACGTTGGAAGAGGTAGCATTCGAACTGATTAAAGTAAAGCTTCGGGAACATTATCAGCCTCAGCTGGTATAAATCGCAGAGCGGTACAAGTTTTTCCAGCGCACTCAGAGGGAAGGTGAAACGATCGCTGAATATTTAGCCGATCTGAAGAAGATCGCTAGAAATGCCAATTTCGGAGATTATTTGGACAAGGCTCTCAGAGATCAGCTAGTGTGTGGCCTGCGGGATAGTCGCTGCCAGAAGGAATTGCTATGCATGCCATCATTGACTCTTGAAATTGCTGTTCAACATGCTCGTGCTTTCGAGGCGGTGTCTAAGGAGGCCGGTGTGTTCGCTGCTGCAGACTTGCATGAAGTCAGGAGGGACAGAGTGAGTGGTCAGAAGTCGAGCTGTTTCAGATGTGGTCGAATGGGACATGATGCAGAAACATGTTGGCATGTAAGAACTGTGTGCAATAGGTGTCACAGGAGAGGGCATTTAGCTGGGATGTGTCAGAAAATGCCAAATGGAGGAGAAAATAGGAATTGGCTGCAGGCCAAACGCACTGATCGTAGAACGGGAGTTCACAGATCAGCAGGAGGACAGATCGAGCAGTCATGCAGTGGAGCAGCAGCAGCAGCCTCGGGAGAAGCAGCAGCAACAGCCGCAGCGACAGCAGAGACAGCAGTGGCAGCAGCAGCCGCCGTCGGATTCGTCAGGTACTGAGGACTACGAAGTCCTGCACACGCACAAGATCCGAGGAGGTAAGCTGCTCACCTCTGTTCATGTCAATGGAAAGCCGGTAACAATGGAACTAGATACCGGGACTGAAGTCACTACTTTCCCACAGCATGTTTTTGAGAAGTTGTTCCGTGACTCTCAGCTATGTCCAACAGATAAAAGACTCAGTCAGTACGACGGAACTCCACTTAAGATTCTTGGCGAGATGCCTGTCACAGTGGGGTATAAGGAGCAAGTGATTGAAGATAGCGTTTTGGTTGTGGATGTGAAGAGTCGTTATCCACTGCTGGGTCCAATTGGATGTCCAAGGTTCGTTTTGATTGGAATGCAATATTCTATGGTCAGGCCGAGAAGGGAAAAGCGCATGATGTACATGAAGTATCGCTGTCCGCATTACAGAGCAAGTACCAGGAGCTGTTTTCAGAAGGACTGGGAGAGGTTCGAGATATGACGGCGCAGGTGGAATTGGAGCCCGGAGCGCAGCCGAGGTTCTTCAAGAGCCGGTCGGTTCCGTTTGCCCTGCGGGACCAGGTGAACCAGGAGCTCGAGCGCCAGATCCAGGAAGGTGAGCTCATACCAGTGGAGAAAAGTGACTGGGCCGCACCGATAGTTCTTGTTCGCAAGTCAGGAGGTAGCGTGAGAATCTGTGCTGACTACAAAGTCACGGTAAATCAGAGTGTAAACGATCAGGCGTATCGTTTGCCCACTGCTGATGAAATATTTAGCACACTGGCTCACGGAGAGTCGTTCTCAAAACTCGATCTAGCCAACGCCTACAAACAGTTGCCGTTAGCTCCAGAAAGTCAGGCCGTGTTGACCATGAACACACCGCTGGGGCTACTAAGGCCAACTACTCCTTTTGGACTCAACGAGTCTCCAAATCTGTGGCAGAGGTCGATGGATGAAGTGTTGAAAGGGTTGAGTGGAGTAGCATGCTACTTAGATGATATTTTAGTGACAGGAAGGACCAGAGAGGAGCACAAGGCGAACCTGGAGGCGGTCATGCAGCGGCTGCAAGAGCGCGGACTACGTCTCAGAAGGGAGAAGTGCGAGCTCTTCCGTGAGAAGATCGTCTACCTGGGACATGAGATATCCAAGGACGGCCTGAGGCCAACAGGTGAAAGGGTGAAAAGCATTGTATACATGCCAGAGCCAAAGAACGCAAAGGAATTGCTCACATTCCTGGGACTCATGACGTACAACGCCACGTTCATACCAAATTTATCGTCAGTTTTGAGACCGTTGTACGATTTGACAAAGAAGGGAGTCCGATGGGTATGGACTCGGGAATGTCAAAGTAGTTTTGATTAAGCGAAGGCCAGTTTGTCTAGTGTCGGTGCACTTGCTCATTACGATGTTGACAGGCCGCTGAAAATGTACTGTGATGCCTCATCACAGGGTGTGGGAGCGTGCATTGTGCATCAGTTCCCAGGTGGCGTGGAGCGGCCGGTGGCATACGCGTCCCGTACGCTCACAGAAGCGGAGCAGAAGTATGCCCAGATAGAGAGAGAAGGGCTGGCTATAGTGTTCGGTTTGAAGCGCTTCCATCAGTATATCTGTAGCCGTCATTTCACACTTGTCACTGATCATCGTCTGCTCTGTCGCATTTTCAGTCCGTCGGCTGAGACGTCAAGTGTGGCTGCGGCGCGGCTCCAACGGTGGGCCCTCCTGCTCAGCATGTATGATTATCAAATCGAGTTTGTGTCCGGTTTACAGAATGTGCCGGCAGATGTCCTCAGTCGTCTTCCGAGCCGGGCGGGGTCGGAGTCGGACGATTGGCAGGTCTGCAGCGCGATGGAGGAGGGAGAGCAGATCTGCGTGGCCATCGAGGACGACATCCTGCCGGTCACGGCGGAACAAGTCGCCAGGGAGACGGCAAGAGATCCGGTCCTCAGCCCGGTTCTGGGCTGGGTCAGGTCAGGTGCCTGGCCTAAGAAGGCAGAAGATGCAAAGTTTCAACCGTACATCAGATGTAGGGACAGTTTAACGATAGTAGACGGATGTCTTCATGTGGGTGAGAAGGTTGTCATACCCAGCAAATTCCGACGTCAGCTGTTAGATGAGTTGCATGTAGGGCATATGGGCGTTTGTAAAATGAAGTCGTTAGCACGAGGTTTTGTGTGGTGGCCTCATTTGGATATGGACATCGAACGAATTTGCAAACAGTGCGGTCAGTGTCAATTCAACGCTCAGATGCCTGCCGCCGCCCCGGTGCATCCCTGGGTCTATCCCTCAGCACCGTGGGAGAGAGTCCACATCGACTTTGCGTCGCACCAGGGCAGATGCTACCTTGTTATGGTGGATGCGTTTTCAAAATGGCATGAAATAGAGGAAATGCATGGGATCACCGCTGCAAAAACGATAGAAGCCTTGACCAAAATATTCGCCACGCATGGATTCCCCGTGACCCTCGTGTCTGACAATGGTCCGCCTTTCACATCTGAGGAATTCAAGCGCTTCTTGCTCTCCAGAGGCATCTTCCACCGCACCGCACCGCCCTATCATCCGGCATTCAACGGTCAGCTGCCGAGTCCATGGTGAGATGAGAACCTTTAAATCGTTTCTTAAGAAGCAATCGTTAGTCGGCGGAAACAGAGGGTTGGCGGTGTGCCAGTTCTTGGCGCGATACAGAGTGACGCCATGCTCTTCCACAGGAAGGGCGCCTGCAGAACTGATGCTGGGGAGAATTCCCCGTACCAAGCTGTCTCTTCTGAGGCCATCCGTGTCTCAAAGAATGAGGGGAGCCGAAGGATTTTTGTATTCACGGGAGTTTGTTACAGGTGATTCTGTTCTGCTGCGAGGCCTAAGACCCGGCTCATCGCTGAAATGGCGCAGAGCCACGGTTACGGCTCGGGTCGGTCCGCTGGTCTACGAGGTCTGCGTCGACGGCAGGACCCGACGCGCTCATCTGGGCCATCTGCTAACGGACCAGACGGGGGATCGTCCCCGCCATCCGGTGCCGGGCCGGCCTGTTCCGGCGACTGTCCCGGAGTTCGAGCCGGCTGGGGAGGACACGGGACAGAGTGAGCCTCTGACAGACGTACGGAGTCCGATAGCCGTCGGTGGGCCGGTGTTGCCGCCGCTGGCTGCGGGGGCGGTTCCGGGGGCTGTGCTGCAGCGCCGCAGAAGGGAGGGGCCAGTGTCGCGGAATGGGCAACACCGGGGCTCAACTGAGGACTCGGTGCCGCGAGATGTTGATTCGGACGCTGTGCAGCCGCGGAGTGAGAGTGGGGAACTGTGCTGCGACGGTCAGAGAGACTGAGAAAACAACATATGTGAAAAAGGGGGAAAGTGTTATATATGCGTGTGTGTGTGTCAATTATGTGTGCGGGTTAGGGGGTGTGTTGCATCTCCAAAGTCTGTTATGTTTGCATCTCGAAGGCGAATTGCGTCAGCTGGCCCGAGGCAACGTCCCGGCGGTGCCGGGTCGCAGCGGTGGTCTCGGCTCGGGAGCGGTGGTGTTCAAGTGTGGTTCCAGTGAATACGTCAGTGTTATGCTGCGGTGTCCCGATGAGTCTGTTGTGGTGTCCCGAGGTCAGGAGTTTGTGTTGTGCTGCGGTGTCCCGATGAGTCTGTTGTGGTGTCCCGAGGCCAGGAGTTTGTGTTGTGCTGCGGTGTCCCGATGAGTCTGTTGTGGTGTCCCGAGGCCAGGAGTTTGTGTTGTGCTGCGGTGTCCCCATGAGTCTGTTGTGGTGTCCCGAGGCCAGGAGTTTGTGTTGTGCTGCGGTGTCCCGATGAGTCTGTTGTGGTGTCCCGAGGCCAGGAGTTTGTGTTGTGCTGCGGTGTCCCGATGAGTCTGTTGTGGTGTCCCGAGGCCAGGAGTTTGTGTTGTGCTGCGGTGTCCCGATGAGTCTGTTGTGGTGTCCCGAGGCCAGGAGTTTGTGTTGTGCTGCGGTGTCCCGATGAGTCTGTTGTGGTGTCCCGAGGCCAGGAGTTTGTGTTGTGCTGCGGTGTCCCGATGAGTCTGCTGTGGTGTCCCGAGGCCAGGAGTTTGTGTTATGCTGCGGTGTCCCGATGAGTCTGTCGTCTGTTGCGGTGTCTGACTTAGTCGTTTGATCCGTTCTCGCGATGATAATCGCCCCCGTCGTTATAATAAACGCGATGTTGAACTATATTTTTTAGAATAAAGGGAAAGTTTTGGGGCAGAGTACAGGAGAGTGAAAAGAGTTCGGGAAGAGTAATGGGGAGTTTGAGGGAGAGTTTTGTGGAGAGTAATGGGGAGTTTGAGGTAGAGTTTTGGGGGGAGTAATGGTGAGTTGGGGGAGTAATGGGGAGTTTGGGTGAGAGTTTTAAGGGGAGTAATGGGGAGTTAGTGTGAGAGTTTTGGTAGAGAGTAATGGAGAGTAGCTCATGGGAGTAATCGAGAGTCGTTTTTGACAACTCTCGATAACTCCCTTAAAAGGGAGTAAGAATTTCTCTCAGTGTACGCCTATTGATTGTTATTGTGGGTTTGTGAAATCAAAGTTTTCTCCGAACTTTTAAGCCCGAACCAATCCGAGTGATTGAAGAGGGAAATTCGCTCAAAGGTAGGGAGAGCAGTTAATATCGTTTGCCCCAGTCCAAAAAGTGGGGCCATGGCCTCCTGGCCCCCGTTTCTACGTCTATGAGCTTTAATATTGAGGGTTGAAGATTAAGTGTAATCATAACAACTTTAAGGCGAATCAATATCAGCGATGTAAGAGGGAGCAATCGCCCAAAACTGGGGGATGCAGTTAACATTGTTGGCTTCCTCGACCTAAAACGTTGGGCCCTGGCCTCCCCGGGCCTCCGGTTCTTAGGTATGCTTATGGCATAGCGGGGTTATTAATTCATCCTTATTCTCCCAACTTTAAAGCATTTATATCGAACAAATATCAGTGATCAAAGAGGGCGAAATCGCTCAAAAGTGAGGTGGGCAGTTATCATTGTTGGACACCCAGGCTAAAAAGTGGGGCATGTGGCCCCGACACCCCTTCCCTACGCCTATGATTGTGAGGGTATGAATCAATAATAATTATCCCAGCTTTAAGGTATTCATTTCGAACCAATACCAGTGATCGAATAAGGTGAAATCGCTTAAAAGTGAAGAGGCCAGTTATCATTGTTTCGGAGCCCCCAAGCTAAAAATTGGGGCATATGGCCCCTGCCCCCTTCCCTATGCGAGGTCGTAGATTAATAGTTATTCTCCCTACTTCAAGGTATTCATCTCAAACCAATAGCAGTGATAAAGGAGGGATATATTGCTCAAAAGTTAGAGGGCCAGTTATCATTGTTGGCCCCAAGCCTAAAAGTGGGGGACCATGGCCCCCAGTCATCTTTTCTACGCCTATGATTGTAAAGTTGTGAATTAATTATTTTTCGGCCAACATAACCCTATTTGTAACCGGGGGGGGGGGGGGGGGCGGATTCCGCCCCCTCATGTTTTTCGCAGATATCTCCAGAACGGCTGGGAGTAGGCCCATTAAATTTTGGGAATTTTCATAGAATTTAACTCCGCATTTGGAGTCAATTTTTGTTTAACCTGTTCTTAACCTGAACAGAGGCGGTTCCAGGGCACAGTTTTGGATGGGTTGGGAGGCGACATTTCGCGATAATACGGAAATGCAATCTTCACGGTTTCTTCCTAACTGCATCAAGTATGAAGGAGTTACATCGGCTTACAGTGATTGCAACAAGTACAAATTAGTTGATGTTAATGAACTATCATAAAAATTGCATGGCAGAGGCGGTTTCAGGGGCTTGAAAAGGGGGAGTTTCCAGGAAGTATTCAATGCTTGGCGGGAAGCCAATAGAGCAATGTAAGGGGCATTTATAGCTATCAAGATGTAAAAGATAGTTTCTGCTTCCATTATTTGCATAATGTATTACATATAGAGTTGCAGGGGCGTGTTCAGGAACATGAAAAGGGGGGTGACTGGCATGGTGATGACGATATGCCAGCGATAACGGCGCAATGTACGTTTAGCTTATAATAATATATGCACATATGAGACCAGAAAAGGGAATAAAGTATTTTTTTTTTGCAGAGGCGCGCACAGGAATGGAAGAAAGGGGTCATATTATTGCAAGGAAACTAAGAGGCATGGGCGTACAATGACATAACATACTGCAGTTTTCGGATGAAACACGCACCACAGGCTACTCTACGAACGCGAACGATTATAAGATAATAGGCGGGTCCAGGTAAGGTAAAAAGGGGGCAAGCAATGTTAATTGAAGTTGTAAGTGAAATAGTCACTGTTGACTAGTTAGTATCATAATAGCGGATACTATACTTATCAAAAGGTCTTGCACCGCCCCAGTTTGGATCCTGGATACGCCTTTGATGAAGTAAAACATGCAAAAAGGAACTATCTACGATCAGTAACATATTTATAGTGCTGGGTAGCAATTTGTCTGCGGTTAAAACTTTTTCCCAATTTTATCCCCTTTTTCACTAACCTGGTACCGCACATGACAAAAATATGATGTATAACTGTTTTATCTAATGTCTCAATCACATACCATTTCATTTATTAAAAAAAAAAAACATAAAAAATGGTTTTATTACGTATTTACTTCACCCCCATATTGAGTGACCTGCACACGCCTATGATTTTTGAATTTCAAACGTCACCGCCATATATCAATTTCCAATTCAATCTCTATTGATTCCTATTAGTTGTGTTAAAATCGGTCGATAAACATGAAAGCTATATTGGATCAAAAATACCACTAAATTTTTTAGTTTTTGCCCCCCTGTTGCCCCCCTATCCCAAATTTATGTTTTTATTATTATTTATAAATGTAGATCGTGTTGAGGGGAACCAAACACCGTTTCATTTTTGAAAACCGGACGGGTAGATCACGAGATCTCCGGGGGGGGGGGGGGGGGGGGAATCCGCCACACCTGTTACAAATAGGGGTAGCCAGGAGCCTATTACAAATAGGGTTAACCCGCGAGTTACTGGGGTATATTTCATAACGCGACTTACTGGGGGGGGGGCTATTATTTGCACCCCTCTGATCTCCGGAACTGCTAGACCGAATGTAAAAATTCAAACGGCATTCGATGGCCCTGGGAAATTTATCGAGGGAAACATAATATTGTTGACCTCGGGGTCACCGATGACGTCACAGGTCAGGTCAAGTTCAAAATGTTTGACCGTGTCAAAAGGTCTCTATGGATGGAATTGTCGCGCACAATTGCGATATTAAACGCATAAGCCGTTGATAAATCGGTATGATTCGTGTGTCTGACACTTCTAAGTACCTTTCTAAGCTTTTTATGACCTTGGGTCAGGTCAAGGTCATCCGAGGTCACGAGGTCAAACTGCAGATTACGGTCATTAGGCGTTGTAACACATGTTTATGGGTTTGTTTTTCGTCTAGAACGCGAAAAATGACCTTAGAACATTGTTTGTTCCATATAAATAGAAGAAAAAAAGCAAAAATGGAAATGCGTTTTTTGTCATAGTAATGCTGTGAGAAATGGTCGATTTTTGTCATTTAAAGGTCATAACTCGGTCATTTTTAAAGATATCGACTTTAAATTTGGTACACATATTCACATAGATCACATAGTCTCGATCACATATATTCCGTTTTTTTATAATTCTTGAAAACTTTGTAAAAAAAAAATGTCTTTGGATTTCTCAAAATTTTTAATTAAAAAAACCCTCAAAAATCCGAGACAGCAGTTTGATAGCCCGGTCTATAATCAGTAATTTTATTTAATACAATTTAGTTTATCTCAAATATTGTACCTTTGACAGCGTTTTCCGCAAACCATTATTTTGCAACAAAAACCGAAGAACATGACGTCATTCTGACGTAATTCCCGGTTGACCTATCATAGCCTTATATTTTTAACTTTCCCAACATGTGTAGAATTGATGTGACAGAAGTTATTTCAAGTTTGGTGACGATACGGGTGTTCGTTTAGGAGTTATTGCAAAATAACGGGAGGGGAGTGGCAAAAAATAGCCCCCTCAGTAACTCGCGGGTTAACCCTATTTGTAACAGGCTCCTGGCTACCCCTATTTGTAACAGGGGGGGCGGATTCCGCCCCCCCGGAGATCTCGAGATCTACCAATCCGATTTTCAAAAATGAAACGGCGTTTGGTTCCCCTCAACACGATCTACATTTCTAAATAATACAAAAATATAAATTTTTGATAGGGGGCAACAGGGGGGCAAAAACCAAAAAAAATAGTGGTATTTTTGATCCAACATAGCTTTCATGTTTATCGACCGATTTTAACACAATTATTACGAATCGATAGAGATTGAATTGTAAATTGATATATGACAGTGGCGTTTGAAAATTCAAAAATCATAGGCGTGAGCAGGTCACTCAACAAGGGGGTGAAGTAAATGCGTAATAAAACCATTTTTTGATGTTTTTTTTTAAAGAAATGAAATGATATGTGATAGTGACATTAGGCAAAACAGTTAAAAATCTCTTGTTTTGCCATAGGCGGTACCAGGTTAGTGAAAAAGGGGGGTAAAATTGGAAAAAATATTAACCGCAGACAAGTTGCTACCCAGCACTATAAATATGTTACTGATCGTAGATAGTTCCTTTTTGCATGTTGTACTTCATAATAGGCGTATCCAGGATCCAAACAGGGTCGGCTCAATACCTTTTGATAAGTATATTATCCGCTATTATGATACTAACTAGTCAACAGTGACTATTTCACTTACAACTTCAATTAACATTGCTTACCCCCCTTTTACCCTACCTGGACTCGCCTATTATCTTATAATCGTTCGTAGAGTAGCCTGTTGTGCGTGTTTCACGCATTTGATTTTTTTTACGCATTTGATAGTAAATGCGTAATAAAACCATTTTTTGATGTTTTTTTTTTAAAGAAATGAAATGATATGTGATAGTGACATTAGGCAAAACAGTTAAAAATCTCTTGTTTTGCCATAGGCGGTACCAGGTTAGTGAAAAATGGGGGTAAAATTGGAAAAAATATTAACCGCAGACAAGTTGCTACCCAGCACTATAAATATGTTACTGATCGTAGATAGTTCCTTTTTGCATGTTGTACTTCATAATAGGCGTATCCAGGATCCAAACAGGGTCGGCTCAATACCTTTTGATAAGTATATTATCCGCTATTATGATACTAACTAGTCAACAGTGACTATTTCACTTACAACTTCAATTAACATTGCTTACCCCCCTTTTACCCTACCTGGACTCGCCTATTATCTTATAATCGTTCGTAGAGTAGCCTGTTGTGCGTGTTTGCGTGTTTTGTTGGCTCAATACCTTTTGATAAGTATATTATCCGCTATTATGATACTAACTAGTCAACAGTGACTATTTCACTTACAACTTCAATTAACATTGCTTACCCCCCTTTTACCCTACCTGGACTCGCCTATTATCTTATAATCGTTCGTAGAGTAGCCTGTTGTGCGTGTTTCATCCGAAAACTACAGTATGTTATGTCATTGTACGCCCATGCCTATTAGTTTCCTTGCAATAATATGACCCCCTTTCTTCCATTCCTGAGCGCGCCTCTGCAAAAAATGACTTTTTTCCCTTTCCTGGCCTCATATGTGCATATATAATTATAAGCTAACCGTCTATTGCGCCGTTATCGCTGGCATATCGTCATCACCAAGCCAGTCACCCCCCTTTTCATGTGCCTGAACACGCCCCTGAAACTCTATGTGTAATAAATTATGCAAATAATGGAAGCAGAAGCTATCTTTTACATTTTTATAACTATAAATGCCCCTTACATTGCTCTATTTGCTTCCCGCCAAGCATTAAATACTTCCTGGAACCCCCCCCCCCCTTTTCAAGCCCCTGAAACCGCCTCTGCCATGAAATTGTAATGATATTTCATTAACATCAACTAATTTGCACTTGTTGCAATTACCGTGAACTGATGTAACTCCTTCATACTTGAGGCAGTTACGAAGAAACCGTGAAGATCGCATTTCCGTATTATCGCCAAATATCGCCTCCGAACCCACCCAAAACTGTACCCTGGAACCGCCTCTGTTCAGGTTAAGAACTCAAAATTTTGACTCCAAATGCTGTATTCAATTCTATGAAAAGTTCCAAAATTTCATGGGCCTGCTCCCAGCCGTTCGGGAGATATCTGCGAAAAACATGAGGGGGGCGGAATCCGCCCCCCCCTGTTACAAAAAGGGTTAAAAGGCATTCATATCGAACCAATATCAGGGAAGAATTATACATCGCTCAATAGTAGGGAGAAGTTAATATTGTTGGATCCCCACCCTAAAAAGTGGGGACTTGGCTTTCCCGGCCCCCCAGTTTTTACACTTGTAGGTTATGGTATTGGGGGGTTGTAAATTCATCAATATTTGTGCACATTTAAAGCATTCATATCGAACAAATATCAGCGATCGGTGGAGGAGAAATCGTTCAAAAGTGGGGGGCAGGCAGTTGCTGCCCCTCCCAGTCTGAAAAGTGTGGGGGAGGGGGCATGCCACCCCCCCCGGCCCCACGCGTTCCTACGCCTATGTCAGGTTAGGTCAAGTGACCCCACTTCAAAAAAGTTTACGGTCGTGTCACAGCCACAGTGTATGACAGCAATTTAAAACTTACAGGATCACATAAGGTCATAAATAAGTACCTACAATTCGTGTATCTCAGATTTGTTATATCGATAACCAAAGGTCAGGTGAATTTCGTGACCCCATTATGTCGATGGGCAAATATACAAATGTTTCCTATTCTGAGGATACGCATCAGATCAGACCAATCACTTCTTGGAACAGGAGGTGGTCAGGGAGATGACCAGATGCTACAGGCGAAGTCCGCTGAGGAGTTTATTCTCACTGGAAAGGCGATCGTTCGGGACCTGGCACGCCGTGCTCGTGGAACGCGCCGATCGTTATTGTGTGAAACCACTTACCACGGTGGTCGTCCATATTATACTTCTGTATAGTGGTAGATTGAATACATTGTATACCGTGGTATTTATTTTTAGCTCAGACTTTCACCAGAATTAGGCCCTGTATAGTGTTTATTTGTTTGTGTGTCGGGGATGCTTTGAGAAGCATTACGGTGTTACGTGGCTAAATCCGCAGCTCGTACAACAGGCCCCCGTCATCCCGCTGCCCGGGCCCGGCAGACCCAGACTGATCCTGGGGGCCAGTCGCAGGCCCTCAGGTCAGGGCCGGTCGGCCGGCCGGTGGCACGAGTCGCCGACCCGTTGGTCGGAGGCTCGTGCACTCCCTCGCTAGGTGAAGCCGCGTATTAACGCGAGGTGGCGCTGGCGGGGGCTCTCATATGTGGAAATACGAACATTATAAAATCAACCTGTGCATGATTTCCGAATGACCAAAATGTAAACAACAAAAACAATACAGTGCTACCTATACATTTCATGATTCGTTTTTTTACAGCAGTGGGCAGCTGACAACACTACCTATAGCAATGTTAGCTCTTCTCGACTAAAATTTAACTGTTAAAAGGCTTGTTTGCTTAGCTCAAATTATGAGCTATCGGCCGCCATCGGTGGAATTGTACCAGCACTGCTGGAAACTGAAACTTGACATATTTGCTATCCTGTGGGTAGGGTATGCCATAGGCGTAGGCACAGGGGGGGGGGGAAATCGCCCCCCAATATTTTTGATTTTAACATTACGTCTATGGGCGTTACATGGAAAGATCGACTTTAGAATGCCTCCTGCCCCCCCCCCCCCCACTTGAACATAGTTCCTACGCCCCTGCGTATGCCCTTTGCTAAAAATGCACGTTTACCGTTATCTAGTGGAAAACAAACGAGCAAAAACGAGCAACTTTCCTAAAAACGAGCAACGCATTTGATGATTAACCCGCCATTGACAGGGGGGGGGGGCGTTTAACGCCCCCCCCCCCCCTCCCTGATGAGTTTCCGCAATAGCTGAAAAACTAATAGCGCCATCAACGTGAAACTTCGGGTACCTTCTTATAAATCATGTTACATCTTGTGTGCAAAAATAGAAGAAAAAATCGTCGATTTTTTTTCTCTCGAGTTATAGCGAATTTAGTGACGAAACACATGAGTTTTACACCAAATTAGCTAAACTTTGCCAAGCTGTACAAATGCCACAATTGAAGCGAAATGTGAGGAAAAAAAACATAGAAAATTGCAACGGCTGAAACTGGCTATCTCGGATTTTTGATATTTTTAGTTTTTGACCCCAAAAAACTCAAACGTTTGTTTTGGGGGAAATGATAAAAAATCAAAATTTTCTAAAATATTCCAAAACCGGGAGATATGTCAGAGAAGCATACCTAAGCAACTACCATTCCAAATTTCAAACTGATATCTCTATTTTGAATGACTTATGACATATAAAGTATGGGTAACTTATCACGTCATAATGTCAAATTGCGTGTTTTGGCTTTTATTGACTAGATAGACAACACAATACCATTGCTGTATTTCTGAGACAAAACTGGTCTAGCAACATGCCTTTTTTATTTAGATTTAAACAATGTAAATTTTTGACCTTCGGTGACCTGAATTTGACCTGAAATTGACATTTACTTCACGTAAATGAATTCAGGTGGTAAAATGACTATTACTTTCGAATTATACATGGCAAATACTCATAAAACATGTGTGCACGACCTTTGGTAGATATTTTGAGCATAGTGACCTTTAGTGACCTGATCTTGACCTTGACCTTGGCTAACAATCTAACTTTAGCTCATGCGGGATATATATCATGCCTTTGGCAGCACTTTGGGTGAACTGGTCGCAATCGAAGGCTTTGGATGGAAAGTATGGCCCATAAACCTCAAATACGCCAATTTTGACCTTTGACCTGACCGTGACCTGATAGTTTACCTCACTTTGACATTTTCGAGCATGCCCTTATATTTGTCTTATTGAGAGCTCTCCATTGCTGCATTGCGCGTCTCGCTGCGAATTTTTGGTTCGGAAGATAACCCGGGGCGGCCAAGTCAATGCGTTCCTGCTGAGACCCCAGTCAATGCCGGGTTAACTATGCGACCGAAACAACGTATTTAATTCCCTCGTTTGATTTGAAGACACTTGGCTTTCCACATCCAAAGTGGCCCACCAGTGAATTTCCTTACAGGAGGACCTGGCCGGAGGCAGCAGTAGCAGTGGCCAAGCGTGGCAGCGGCTCTCAGCAGACTGGCGTGAGAGTCCCGCACCAGCCGGGCCCCAGCCGGGCCCCAGCCGGCCAGGCCGCCGCTGATTGGCCGTTGCGGTAACCTCAGACTGTGACGTCACCGCAAGCCGACAATGGGTGGCGTGCCTCAGTGCTGTGCGGCGCAGTATCCACGGCCGGCCGGCACCAGCTGACGGCGGAGGCCCGCTCCTCTGACGTCAATCCATCGTTTGGGCCCCCTGGGGGAGTAGCTGAACCCCTTGAGAGTCACCGACCCAATTCGCAGTCGTACATGGTGCCTTGCACGAGACCTACAAATATGGAGTCTCTGGCACCATCTGTTTGACTTGTGAAGCCTCTTGAATGAAATTTGCCTTTTTGCAATTGACACGTGCCCCGCGCCACGTGCCACCCGAGTAAGGCATGGCCGGAAAGCGACCAGTGAGCTATATGGGCACACCAAATTTTACCTGGCTAGCTCAATATTCACAGGCAGTAGACGACCATATGTCCAGGGGGTTTTTACCCACCCCCCCCCCCCTGGGGGGTTATTTTGCCCCTTCAGGATCGAAGGCCATTAATGGATTTTGGGCCGCTGTATCGCGCACGTGACCTGCGAGTATCAAGTCTGTGTCACCAACCGTGTGACCTAAGGAGGCGAACAAAATAAAATGATGGCGCCTACTTTTTGGCACTTGGCACGTGCCACGTGCCATCGATTGACCCGCAAATAGGACCATCGTCTGTCCCACGTTTTCCCACATCAAACGGTGTCCACCCGCGTCGAAATCGGCCCGGCCGTTTGGGATACACTTGCCAATATGCTCTGTCGGACAGACACACACAAACACACACACACACACACACACACACAAAACACACACACACACACACACACACACACACACACAAACACAACACACACCACACACACACACACACACACACACACACACACACACGCACGCACGCACGCACGCACGCACGCACGCACGCACGCACGCACGCACGCACGCACGCACGCACGCACGCACGCACGCACGCACGCACGCACGCACGCATGTTTTATCGTGAATAGCTAGGTCCATGACCGAGCACGGTCAACCGAGGGCCGGTCTTCTTGCATATGTAGCAGCTCTATATTTGGCACGAGGGTAGGCAATCAGGCAGATGTTGTGGCCAGGGGTCGTTTGAAAAACGTAATTCTCATTAGCTGGATTCAGGAAGGCTCTGTACTACCGAGGTCCGAGGTGTAAACATGGGACTGGTGTGTAAGAAATGTCTGAAAATGGTGAATTGGCGGGACAGTGTGTGAA